>PVLC010001008.1:29040-116761 GCA_004027655.1 Graphiurus murinus | reverse complement strand
TGCCCGGCTCTGTTTTGTGTTTTTTTACTTTGTTATTTCAAAAGATTTGGCTAAAAGAATTATTTACCTGCACAATATTAAAAAGAAATAGCTTAAAAATATACTTCGACATCAAGTGTTATCAACAACAAAAGGAATGGCTTCTCTGTTATGGGGCTATTCAGCTCTAAATCTAAATCACAAGCTTACCTTGTGATAATGTCAGGATTCCCTTACCAAACAATTTTGCAATTCGATGACTTGTACTTAAAATGCTTAAAATGCAAAGTCCATTTTAAAATGAAATCTTTCTTACTGAAAGTAATGCCTACTTAAAAGAACTAATTTTTTCACTGAATATTGATGTGGCCCAAAATTCAAACACAGAGGAAAAATGCCTGTCAAAGGCCCTGATGAAGTAGGTCCCTTTTCCTGCCAGGGAGCAGATTTGGCAGGAAGCCAAGGTTCTCCCCTGGGAATGGAATTATGGTTCTCATTAACCCAGTCTCTTCCTTTCAGTCCTTTTTTTTTTTTTTTTTTTTTTCTGTTCTGGAAAAAAAAATAATAATCTCAATATGCAATCCTAATTCCTCTTATTTCTTTTAATGATTTTGTTCCTCAATGTTTGCATCTGTACATTATGGAGAACTACATTTGACCTAAAAGAAAACACTTTTATTAGTTAGGTTTAAAAAACCATTCTCTGAGCGCAAGGAGTGAGCATCGATGATATCTTAAAATGAAGCAGAGAACTGCTCTGGTGCCTAAAATCATTTTCACAAAAACTTAACAATACACGTCAAGGTGTTAGAGCATTTGCTTAAAGTCATTTCCCACAGATCTGCTTAATACCCTAATGTTGACTTGCTATGTCAGGGGGAAGACTGGGTTTTTCAAGATAAGTTCTAATTTATCAACATTGAAAAAGTGAAAAAGAGTCTATTTTTTTTTTTTACAGAGCAATAACTTAAAATTATCTGCTCATTACTAGAATTATTTTGAAATTAAATTGTACAAAAACAGATACAAAGAAAACACACACACACACACACAGTCTCTCTCTCTCTCTCTCGCTCTCGCTCTCGCTCTCGCTCTCTCTCTCTCTCTCTCTCTGCCATACTGGGCAGACTGGAGAAGCTAAAATGGTAAAGCTTCATTTTTGTGGCAAAAGATTCAATAGGTCTAGAATTCTTTTAAGAGACTTCACGACCTGTTTTTGTTTGTGTTATCTTAATAACTTTGAACTGAAGTTTAAAAGAAAGGGTGGGATCCCTGGCAGACAAGTTTTAATAACTTGGACTTAGAAAGCGAGACATGGAGAGCTGAGCCTGCCCTGTGGGTTAGCACGCTAGCAGGAAACAGCTCAATCTGGATTTAATCAGAGACCGTCGCTTTCCTGACAAGATCATGATACCAAGGCCACAAAAATGTTTCATGACTATTTTTCTGGTCAATCCTTCTGCCATTAGAATGCAGCTTTTCCTAAGAGATCATGTCCAACTCCTCTGCGATAACTAGCTACAATTCTGCCCAAGTCTAGCTGTGGGACTTTCATAATTATCAACTTTGGCATAAGGAAGAGGAAAGAAAGAGTGTGAGAGATGAAATGTTATAATTCTATTCTGTTTCCAGTCATGGAGAAATACATCCTTTCAATCTCCACCTAAAACATAAACTATCAATGACTTGAACATTTCTAATGTGGGGGGAAGATCCTCCAATCAAAATAATACTTCGATCATCTGATACTTTAATAGGGAAGATGCTAAATAAACAACCTCATTATAAGGGAGACAAGCTCAGTCCTTGGTACATCAGTTCTCAGGCATCCTGGTCTATGCAGCAAAGTAAGTAGTGGGTACTAGTCTAGAAGTTAACTTACTAAGAAAACCCATATCCAAAAGTTTATAGACTTTACAAAGGTACACAGCTGGACACAGTGGTGCACACCTGTAATTCCAACTATTCAAAGCCTGTGGCAGAAGGATCACAAGTTCGAGGCCATCCTAAGGCAATTTAGCAAGACCCTGTTCTGAAAATAAAAAAGGCTGGGGTGTTGTTCTTTGGTATGCCCCCATCTACTTATAAAGTCAGACATTAACTAGGCAGTACAAGACACTAAAGACATTAAGGTAAATGACATGTGGTTCTGACACCTAGATTGTCCAAGCTAATTGAGGAAACAGATACCATGGGACCATTAGAACCACACAGGCAGAAAGATGTGAAGTCCTTCCTCATCTGTCTTTGAGTCCTTTCCTCATCTGACACTCCTACAGTGAAAGTCAGGTTAACAAGAGAAAAGTATAAGAAATTTATTTAACCAAAGTTTTAAATGACATGGGAGACTTCAGAAATAAAGACCCAAAGACTTAGGGAAGACTGTTTTTATGTTTAGGTTCAATGAAGAATAGACAAGTCAGGCGTGGTGGTACACATCTGCCACCCCAGTACTTGGGAGTCTGAGACAGAAGGATCATGGGGTTCGAGGCTAGACTCAGCAACTTAACGAGACCCTTAGCAACTTAGTGAGACCCTGTTTCTGAATAAAATAAAATAGGGCTAGGGGTATAGCTTGGAGGCAAAATGCCCCTGGGTTTAATCCCCAGTACATATATGTATATACAAACATATACATATACATATACATATACATATTTTTACGAATGGCCATCCATGCAGAAATATAACAGGACAAAAAGACATGACCTAAGTAATCGTCTGAGAGGCAGAACCCAGCAAGGCCTGCCTGTCCAGGTCGTTCTTGCCTTTTTTGTGTGGTATTCCTTCTTCCTGGCATAGAGCAGGACCCTACTGGAATGAAGGTCTCATGATCCACCATCAGACAATGAGATTAGAGAATCTCTCTATAGCCAGCTCTTACAGAGAAGGGTGGGGGCTCCTGAGCATAACATTTCTAGATCTATGGCTGGCTTTAGGCAGGATGAGTTCTAGTTCCAATGGCCTGCCTCGGGGATAAAGTAGAACAGGAGAAAGAAGGGCAGGAGGAGGCAAGAATGATCATGCTCTGAGTCCCTTTCCTTTAGTCCCAGGCATGCGGCATGCCAAAGTACCAGACATTGGAGTGTGGCTCTCCGAGCCCCTACTCCACTCAATAAGGGAGTAAAATGGTAGGGAGATGGTGGGTATTATGAAGCACTGAAAGGGCCCGGTGTGGAGGAGGCATGGGAAAGGCCTTCTAAGTTAACGAGGTGGTCTAGGGCACAGCAGGCAGAAAGCCTCATAAAGTCATAATGAGAAAGAGGTGAGCTGGGCATGGTGGTGCACACCTGTACTCCTAGTACTTAGGAGACTGAGACAAGAGGATAGCAGGGTTGAAACCAGCCTCAGCAAACTTAGCAAGACCCTTAGAAACCTAGCGAGACCCTGTTTTAAAATAAAAAATAAAAAGTGCCAGGAGTGTAGCTCAGAGGTAGAATGCCCCTGAGTTCAATTCCCAGTACCAAAAGATGAGGGAGGAGGAGGAGAAGGAGGAGGAGGAAGAGGAGGAGGAGGAGGAGGAGGAGGAGGAGGAGGCAGAGGAGGAAGAGGAGAAGAAGGAGAAGGACGAGGAGGTGGCAACAATACAACAAATGGATTGCTGTCCCTACTGTGGAGAGTCGGTGGGGGCAGACCTAATTATGGAGGGCTTGAGTTGCTAAGGAACTGAGACCCCATGTCCTCTACAAAGTGGGAAAGCAAGGATGAGGCTGCAAGCGTGATCAGAGACTCCAGTGTAGAGGACAGATTCAACAGGGACAGCTTTAAAGTTGGGAAACCAGTTGTCCACACTCCAGATTAGTAACTGGAAGGGTCTTAACTGGTGCAATGACAATAGGGTGGAGATGGAGCCTGTTAGAGGGACACATGTAAGAAGTATTCAGTCAGATGGGCACGGTGGGCACATGCTGAGACAGGAGGATCACAGGCTGGAGGTCACCCCAGCAACTTAGCAAGGCCCTCAGCAACTTAGTGAGACTCTGTTTCAAAATAAAAAACAAATAAAATAGGACTAGGAGATGTAGTTCAGA
Organism: Graphiurus murinus; assembly: GCA_004027655.1. Lineage (NCBI taxonomy): Eukaryota > Metazoa > Chordata > Mammalia > Rodentia > Gliridae > Graphiurus > Graphiurus murinus. Next base: position 112,751 of record PVLC010001008.1, on the reverse strand, counting down.
GGTAGAGAGCCCTTGGGTTCAATTCCCAGTACTGTGAAAATAAAAAAAAAGAAAAGAAAGAATCTGAGAGAGAACTGTCAAGACTTGGTGACTAAGGTTTGGATGTAGAGGTAAAAGATGAAGGAGCAAAAAAAAAAAAAAACAGATCTTCACCTGGTTTCTAAGTGTGGGCGACTGAAAACATACTAGTATTATCCATATGAAACAATATTGAGGAGGTATAGCCATGCAGAGGTATTGAGTTCTTCTCTAGAAATGTACAACTTGAGTGTGTCAGTGGGACAGTACAATGGGCAGTCAAAATCTAAATTCTGGGGAGAGTCTAAGATTGAACTCTGTAGCAGTTACATCAATAAGATAACTTTGCTCTTTCAGGCGGGGTGGGTAAAACAGGAGGAGGACGAGCCAGAGGATGGCATCTGGACAGATACCAAAACTGAGACGGTTTCAAGAGGAAAGATGACGAGCGCTAGGAGAGGCACCTTGCACATGTGGGAAATTCACACATCGCTTGATGCATGGTGTCATTTCTGGGCAGAGAACCCAGAAGATTTCTTCCCTGCCAGATTCATATATATACACCAACATATGTACCTTCCATCTAATTATGCAAACACATCAAGGCCCAGCCAGCAGTATGCTGGAGCCAGATTGTACATCAGGCAAAAGCCAACTATGCATTACTTCTTCTCAATTCTGTGTTCAGTGGCATCGTATTGGCAATATGATTTCCACTATGGTTGGAATACTAACATACTGGAAATTGGCAAATGCTACAAATCAGGCATACCAGGGTTTCTGATTTGGAGAGCCAGTCAATCAGCATACACTACCCAAGAGTCCTTCTCAGATTGTGTCAAGGGAGATCTTCAGCGTTTAAACATTTTTCTCTTTTTGTGTCCACTCCAGTTAAGTCTTTTTCCCCCCTACACTGGGGACTGAACCCAGGGGCATACTACCTCTGAGCTAGACCCCCAGCCCTATTTTATATTTTATTTTGAAACAGGGTCTCATCAAGTTGCAGAAGGTCTCACTAAGTTGCTGAGATTAGCATCGAACCTGTGATCCTTCTGTCTCTGCCTCCCAAGTACTGGGATTACAGGTGTGCGCTACCACACCCAGCATGTTAGGTCATTTTTGTTGCCACTGTGATCTTAGGCCTTATACAAAATGGAAAAGTATGGCTCTGAACTATGAAAAAAGTAGAAATGTCGAGGAAGAAGAGGACGGAGCCCGCACATGACAAGTGAATGCACTCTTAAAAAATTGGTCCCTCAAGAGTTGATCTTTCCTGAAGCCACTTGTTAGAACAGTCACGTGGCCAGGCTTCTATGATGAGTACCCTTCATCCTCAGGAAGATGCTAGGGGAGTTGCAATAACAAACAATAGCCAGTGCCTTATCACATGGACATCCCGCCCCCCTCCGCCATCCTGTCTCAGCAGGGTTTCCTAGGTCACCCCCAGAGAGTCCAGGAACCCTCCTGAAGGAAACAGGAAGTTGTTTATTATTCCATCTCCTGAAAAAGAGTGGTTCTCCTGGTGATTTGGCTCCACGTTAATTCATAACAGACTCTATCTTCTCTAACACAAATCCCTATTTCTGATATTGTGATCATCCTTTAAGGATTCCAAAGTCTTCCAGGAAGCAAATTTAAAATAAGTGGGGCTGGGGATATATGGTAGAGCATTCACCTAGCATGAACAGAGGCCTTGGTTTCAATCCCCACCAACACACACACACACACACACACACACACACACACACACACACACACACGGTGGGTTTTGAATTTCAGGAAGTTTGCAGACCACATTTTTCAAGTAAAAAAAACCAATTTTATGAGATATATTTTTGCCTGAAACTTTGAATGCTAACAATGACAGCGCTATGAATTAAGGTGCTATGAATTAACTTGGGTTCTATTTCTACTTCTGAGGCCAATTTAGCATGGAACCTAGGGCAAAATCCTAAACATTTCAACATCTTGGTCATCTACTTCATAAAAGAAAGAAATCACGTGCTATTTTTGAGAAGTTCAAAGATTCAGAGTTGCACGGGAGGGAGGAGAGTTTGAACTAAAATAGTCACTGTTGCATTTGCCAAGTAACATCACAAATGGTCTCATGTGGCTTATACCCAGAGTCAGCTTCCAAAATCCACAACACAACTCCCTCCTGTCCTCTCATTCGGAGCCTCCAATGTCCAATGTCTGTGTATGCTGAGGTCACAAGTTAACAGGTGCCCTGGCCTTCTGGAATCCATCCTGCTTTTGTGCAGCCCAGCCAGTCTCTCTCTGTGAAGGTCAGCAGGGGGTAGTGAGCTTCTGTGTGACCTCATATTCTGCGTGAATGGAGCCAGTGATGAATGGAAAGCCTTCCCCCAGTCCAGAGCTTTCCCAGGAGCTGTAAATCCCACAGTTGGTTCCCTGGGGCTTTATCCCCTTGTGAGACTTATAAGTGCTCCTTCACCAATCCTAGGTTGGGAGGCAGGGAGTGCAGGGTATAGGGTGGCAACTGTCTGATGTTTGCAAACTTAAAAACAAAGTCATTAGTTTATTCTTATTCTGCATACCAGATGAAGGAACCTCTCTATCCTCCCCCATTTTCCTATGGAATTAGTTCAATTTTAAGCAATATAAATATTTCCCACTATGATCATCACCTATTATTATCACTATGATAATAAAATCAAGCCCTATTATCCAATTGCCAATAAAATCTTTACTCCCTAGATTCCAGAATTCTAGCTTGTTTCTTTCTCCTCCAAAACTGAATCTTTAAAGTCCATGTGAACTTAAAAATCAAAAGTAAAACGTAGTTTTACAGTTCACACAGAGTTCTGGGACACTGGGTCTCTGGCAAGTACTCAGCCTCTCAGGACTGTGTGTGGCATAAGTAATATTCCTAGGTTATAGGCTCGCTACTGATAAAGCAAATGAGTATCGTTCAAGGAAATCATCAAGTGATCAAATGTAAGTTAGGGGTGAAGAACAATTCAGTTTATCATGAGTACTTTTCTCTGAAGGATACACTAAAGTCAACTGGCTTTTTTCTTAATAGGCTTTCTTCTTCATATACTATAAACTAATTCTAAGAAAACCATCTTTATGTTCCAAACGAAGAGGAAGAAGAAAGTGAATGTGCGTCACTGAGTCCTCATTAGGGATCACCCGTTCAGTCCTTACAGCTGTCTCCCAGTGTAGGAATTATCGTCCCTTCACTTGAGGAAAGAGGTTCAAAAGAGCGAGGGAGGGGTCTCACTCACAGCTACCCATCCAATCTGCATAAGCGTCAAAGTCAGGATATAAAACCAGCCCTGTTGTCCTAGCATGATGTGTTGTCTAATGACACAAAGCAATACAGTATCAGGTATACAACCTACATATCTGAATACCCAAGACCATCAAAACTCAATAGCCCAGAATCTACAAACCTCATACGATCATAATAATAATAATAAAAAAATAAGAGACAAAATTAGATAATAGATGCAAAGGCCTATTGTAAGGATATTTAGCACTCTACAAATAAAAGAAAATACTGCATGTAATACTAAAAACCTTCCCTTCTCACTTTTCCCTATCCCAACTTCTTAAATGAGTAAACAAAGTCTATGAAAGATAGATGACTTCATCTAAGGGCTCAAAAGACACCGGAAGAACAACGTCAGTAGCTGCCTGAGGAGCTACTAGATCACACAGAGCAGAAATCCAGGGGGAGTAGAAAGTATTCGTGTTCTGGTCTGATTTCCAGATTATTAATTAATTTTCCTACTAGCTAGTTTATAATTCTACTTTCTAGTTAAAAAACAGCTCCCTTCTATTTTTAGAATGAAATGGAGGTCAGGCATGGTGGCCCACACTGTAATCCCAGTACTTGGGAGGCTGAGACAGAAGGATTGCAGGTTCGAGGCCAGCCTCAGTAACTCAGGGATGCCCTCCACAGCTCAGTGAGACCCTATATCAAAATTTAAAAAATAAAATAAAATGAGGCTGGAGGAGTAGTTCAGAGGTAGAATGCACCTGGGTTCAATGTCCAGTACCACAAAAAAGAAAGAAAAACAGACAATATGATTGACCATGGGATACAGACAAACAGAAGCTCAGGTTTACAAATTCTGACACTTAAAAAAAAAAAAGGAAGGAAGGAAGGGAAGGTAAAAATAGAAAGGATTGATAGTTACCCATCTACTCAGCATGTGCAAGGACCTGGGTTTAATCCCTAGTACCATTAAAAAAAAAGAAAAAAGACTCTCTGGTGGAAATAAAAATCTCTCCTTATTATAGTTTCTTAAATGAGTAAACTAAGTAAAAAACATAGATCTGACTTCTCCACCCAAATAGAAAAAGCAACTATTTTGTTGACTAGATATCAAGAATCAAATAATCAACTATGTGTGTGTGTGTGTGTGTGTGTGTGTGTGTGTGTGTGTGTGTATGTGTGTGTACGAAGACAGGCATGCCAGTTGTAAAGACAGTATTTATTCTACTAATATCCTTATCATTCCTATGGCTCATGACCCATTCTTGATGACAGTCTGTAAAAAACTGTATTAAAAGAGTCTTCATTGTGCAAAGAACCTAAATGAAGTACTAAAGAAATTGATAAAGGAAATTAAGGATTTCTACTATTTAAAAATCTAATAGTACAGATTATCACATGAATGAATGTTTTCATTTAATGATACAGAAGGAAAGGGACAGAGCTTAAAACTAGTGTGTATGCCACAGACATTAAATAAATGCTAAGTCAACATGCAGGACTCTTAAAAGAGGAATTTCAGAACATATGAGGATAAAATTTCTTACAACCCTGGGATTCAATGATAAAGATGGCAGGTAGGAAAGAGATATGACTAGGAATTAGATTCTGTTTCTAGCTCCAATCCAATTAATAAGCAAGTACTTGCTAGTGCTTTCTGTGTATCTCAGCAGTGTGCTAGGACAACTCTTTTTAATATGGTGGATTTAATTTGAATGGATTCATTCATTCCATAATATTGGTTAAGTTCCTACTATGTGACTACTGGAAGCCACAGATACAACAAAGAACCAGAGAGACAAGATGTCAAGACACCATACAGATAAATAAATGCCCTTCTCTATGGTTAAATAAGAAAGCCGATTTGGCCAGGCGTGGTGGCGCGCGCTTGTAATCCCAGCATTCGGGAGGCTGAGACCAGAGGATCCGGGTTCGCGGCCAGCCTCAGCTACCTAGTGAGGCACTCTGCAACTTAGTGAGACTCGGTTTCAAAATAAAGAATAAAAAAATAGGGCTGGGGGTGTAGCTCGGAGGTAGAATACCCCTGAGTTCAATCCCCAGTACCGCAAAAAAAAAAAAAAAAGAAAGCCGATTTGGCTCGGTCAATATTCTCACTGCTACAATCCAAAACAACTGACCACACAACTTAGAGAAAGGAAGATTGAGTTGCTCACAATTTGGGGGGATTTAAAGTTCTGTCCATGTCAGGCTGGGTCTGTGGAACTCAGAGCACAGCAACAGGAAGCAGAGAAAGGGAGCAAGGGAAGGAGAAATCCATGTGCAGTCCCCAAGGTCATACCTCCAAGACTCCTCTTTAGCAACCAAGCTCCACTTCTAACATTGCGATCTTGTTCCTTGAGGGTTCAGGGACAATCTAAATCCAAACCACTACAAAATTCAAAATCCTATTACTGACTAGCTCACTCTCAAGGGACCCTACCCTTTAGAGATGGAATCTTCAAGATACCTGAGACTGGGAGTCTCATGCTGTTGTACTAGAAATGTCATAGGGAGATATGACTGATTTCATCATTCTATGTTCATAAGTAGAAGCTATGAATACAGAAAGAGCAACTCTTTCTAATCAATCTAATCAATCCTATATAGCTGCAAGTAGTGACTGCAGATGGAACCATTGACTCAATGGATATAAACTACAATCTTCAGTTGGGCTGTAACTCTCCAATGGACTCTACTGTTTCTTTCTATAAATCAAATCAGTCTTTCCTTTAACCAAAGACACTACTCAACTTCACAAAGAAAACAAATCACACAGTATGTTCAGAAAATGATTCCAAAGTTTTAGTTACAGTAGTTTGAGTTTTTAATATAAAATATCTTAGCACTATTGTGTGTGTATGTGAAAAATGTTACTAAGAAACTGTGCACACTTAGAGATTACTTGTCTCTTCCCTTGAGCACAGGAAACAGTCTTTAAGAACATCACCTGGTGCTACACAGAAAATGGACTCCTGAGCACATGCTCCAGAAATTCTGAGCAACAGACCTAAAATCAAGCCCAGGGACCTGCACTATAAACAGCCTCCTAGGTAATTCTTTTTTTTTTTTTTTTTTTTTTTTTTTTGCGGTACTAGGGATTGAACTCAGGGGCATTCTACCTCCGAGCTACACCCCTAGACCTATTTTTTATTCTTTATTTTGAAACCAGGTCTCACTAAGTTGCGGAGTGCCTCACTAGGTAGCTGAGGCTGGCCGCGAACCCGGATCCTCCGGTCTCAGCCTCCCGAATGCTGGGATTACAAGCGTGCGCCACCACGCCCGGCTCTCCTAGGTAATTCTAAATACAGAAGATCCATTGATCACTCTTTGAGAAATGCTGCACTTGACAATGTGAAAAACAAGGATGAATAAGGGATATGTTGACAGGAAAAAGAGAGAAGCTGGTTAACTAATACTAGCTTGGACAAAGTCATCTGACCTCTTGTCTTAGTTTCCTTATCTGTAAACTAAGAATACCATTATTTTTACTTTCTTTAACTAATTTGGATGTTGTGAGATGATTTTTTTAAATGTGGGATATGATTTGTGGTGCTTGAGATTAAAGAGCTATATAACAAATGCAAGTACTATTAACACTCATGTCAATAACCTGAGATGCTTGCAAACATCTTCCCTGAGTGCCTATACTATCAAACTCAATGGGTTTCTTACGAGAAGGGAAAGTATTAAGTTTAGTCTTCAGCCTAGATGGTGGCACACACCTGTGATCTCAGTATGTGGGAGGCTGAGACAGGAGGATTGTAAGTTCAAGGCCAGCCTCAGCAACTTAGCAAGACCCTGTTTCAAAACTAAAAATAAAAAGGGCCGGGTTGTAGCTCAGAGGCAGAATGCTCCTGTGCTCAATCCCCAGTACCAAATGATGATGATGATGATGATGACGACCACGGCAACGAAGAAGAATTTAGCCTACAGAGTTTGCTTCTGCCCTCAATACTCTTCCAGCTGGTTGCCAATCCTATGATATGGTTTCAGCACTTATTTCCTGTAGAATTGTAGAATTGGCACTGTCAATTCCCTTTTAGAAATCTTTGCCCCTTTTGCTCATATACATCATTTTCTCAAGCATAACAATAATTCTAATTCTAAGCACTTTATATGTATCCCATAATAACCTTATTAAGCAGGTAAATTTACTATCCCCATTTTATAAATGAGAAAACAGAGGCCCATAGAGGATGAGTGACTTGTTCCAGGTCACACAGCTAAGAAATGATGAAGCCAAGATTCAAATTGAAGTGGTCTGGACCCAGAGTCACACAGCCACATCTCTCAAAGCTTTCCTACATACCCACAGGCTCTTCCCTAACTCCTCATTCTTCATTCCACATCTCTATTCTATGCTGCTTCCCCCTCCTCATTCCCTTGCCTTAATTTATATCTCATTCCTTAACTGGGTATGTGTAACAAGCACCTAACTAGTCTCACTTGACTCTAGTCTAGTCTTGCCATTTCAACCAGTGCTCTGAAGCCAAAATGACCTTTCTAAGGTACCCTTCCGGAATAAAGTCAAAGTATCTACTAAAGCTACACATGCCTATCCCAGAACTCAGTAACTCACTCCAGAACCATTCTCAGAAATGAATGCATATGCCTGCTGAAAAACACAGACAGATACGGTACAGTTTTTTCATAATAGCTACACTCTTACCATGTTATGCTGTACACTTACAGGCATCCTCCACTGAACTATAGCATCGATAAAGGTGAAGGCTATTCATGTTTCTAGGAGCTCTTCCCTCACCTTCGGGGGATGTATTTCAAGACCCCCAGTGGATGCCTGAAACCTCCAGTGGACAGTGCTAAACTCTGTAATTCAACGCCTTTCCCACCCTGACTAATCACTTACATGTGCAGTGGTCATAACTCTCGCAGTTTAAGGTACAATAGCAAAACTAGCACACGTTGCTTTTTCCTTCTTTGCAATTTCATGAATAGGAGATTGGTTCTTACTATAGATTTGATAAACTCAGCATATAGCTTTTTTCCCCCCCCTTATTAAGGTAAGAACGTTCACCTTTTCGCTTAAAGGAAAAGCGTTTTACAGTTTTGTTGTTGTTGTTGTTTTTTACCTATTCAAAACGCCAGCATCATTACTCTTGCACCTTGGGGACATTCTTCCTCCAAGCTACACCCCCAGTCCATTTTTTATTTTCTGTCTTAAAACAAGGTCTCACTAGACTGCTGAAAGTCTCACTATGCTATGAGGCTGTCCTCAAACCTGCAACCCTCCTGTCTCAGCCTCCCAAGTACTGAGATTACAGGCATGCACCACCACGTGGGGCTTGGGTCCATTCTTAAGTAAAATAAGAGTCAGGTGAACATAAGCATTCCATGTGACGACAGTCAATCCAATAACTGAAGTGGCTGCTAAGTGACTAATAGGCAGCATTATAGTTTGGATTTGAATGTCCTGAAAGGCCTGGTGCCCAGCCCATGCTGGACTGGGAGGTAACAGAACCTTCACTTGGTGAAGCCTAGTGGAAGGAAGTTAGGTCGTTGGGGGGAGGGGTACTCTTCAAGGAGAAACCAGACTTTCTGTCTCTCTTTGCTTCCTGCCTTCATAAAGTGAGCACCTCTCCTCCACCACATGCTCCCCACAAAACATTCTGCCTCGACACAGGCTCAAAAGCTACAGGCCAACTGATCATGGGATGGAACCTCTGAAGCTGTGAGCCAAAATAAACATTTCCTCTTTATAAGTTGATTGCCTTGGGTATGGTTGTGACAGTAACGAAGAGCTCACTAACACAGGCAGGCAGCACATACAGCATAGATACACGAGAAGAAGGGATGACTCATATTCCAGGAAGGGTGAAGCCATGCAGCTTGAGATTTCACCATCCCACTTGGAACCGCACGCAACTTAAAACCTAGGAAATGTTTATTTCTTGAACTTTTCATTTGATATTTTTGGACCACAGTGGACCACGGATAACTGAAACCACAGAAAGCAAAACTGAGGATAAGGGGCCAGGGGTATTACTGCATAGCCTATGGTTTTGTTGGTTTTGTCTCTCTGAGGAATTCAGACTAATATGTCAGACTAATATATATGTATATTATATATATATGTATACTATATATATACATATATATATGAAGGTAATAGTTTGGTATATCTCTAAAAATTAGACTATAACAATAACCAAATCAGTAATAAGCACTTAAAGAGTATAAATTGAATTTTTATTCTTAAAGATAAAAATGAGTTTCTTATCTAATGAATCTAAATGGTGATTTTTTTGTTCCCTAAATAACATTTGATTTTGGGGGGTTCTGGGGTTTGAACCCAGGGATATTCTACCTCCAAGATACACCCCCAGCCCTATTTTATTTTTTATTTGGAAACAGGGTCTCACTGAGTTACTGAGAGTCTCGCTAAGTTGCTGACACTAGCTTCAAACCTGCCATCCTCCCGTCTCAACCTCCCAAGTACTGGGATTACAGGTATGTGCCACCATGCCTGGCACATTTACTTGATTTCTTCTGAATTCAGTCAAATAAAAAAATCAGTATTAGCATATAAGCAAAAATGGGCACAATAAACAGATGGAATGCTTGCTTATAACACTTAGTTGGACCTAAAATGAATAACTTTTTAAACTAGTCTTACAGTATTCATTATGACCTCTTAAAAAACTTTTAAAAGCTGGGCATGTGGCACACGCTTGTAATTTTAGTATTAGGAGGATAGCAAGTTCACGGCCAGCCTCAGCAACTTAGCAAGACACTCAGCAATTTAGTGCGACCCTGTTTAAAAAAAAAAAAAATTTAAAAAGGCTAGGATACGGCTCAGAAGTAGAATGTCCCTGGGTTTAATCCCCAATAATTCGCCCCCCCCCCAAAAAAAACTTTTTAAAACACTCCCCTGATTAAAACCTCTCGCTGGCTTTCAATAACACTTGGAAATGACAGGCTGACCTGCTGGAGCTGGTGACCCTTTTGCCCATCACCTTGACCTCAACACCGAAACCATCTCCTTTCCTCTCCTGGCCTCAACTACACTGGCCTTTCAGTTCCTGAAACACAGCCAGCTCATTCACACCTAAGCATCTCTGCCTTTTCCGTCAGTCTAAAATGCTGCTAGGCCTGATCATATGATAATTAGTTCCTTACTGGACCCAGAGCACCCTCTGGGATCATAGGACTCATCTCCCCTGCCACACTAGATCACCTTACGTATCTACGTTAATTCCTACATATCTACGTTAATTTCTTTATAGCACCTACCGGATTACTTATTTGTTGTCTGTAAAGTCCAGAAGAGCCTGAGCCTTTATCTGTCCTATTCAGAGCTCTATCTCAGCTACATAGAATAGTATTTACCACACAATGGGTGATCAATAAATGTTTGTGGTAATAAATGAAAAACAATCAGTACAATTAAATTGTATATCATATGAAAATATGAATTAAAGGCATACAAAATTCCATAGATTCCCCTGAAAATATAAAACTCTGTCCTTCTGAACTAAAAATCTTAGGTAAACAAAATTACTTGATTCAACCTCTTCATGGCGATTGAGAACTAAGAACGGAGGTAAATTTATTAAAATGATTATTCTGAACCTTTCTCAAGACCAATTAATTCTACACTTGCTTATCATGATTTTTAAAAATGACTCAAGTCATGATATTTTTTGCTCCAGAATTCCTTTCCCATCAAGACTGAGATGATGAATCAAGCCACACACAGCACACTCCCATTTGCGAGGCTGACATTGCTCTCATTGTCCTCTCTGCTGCAAACGCCATTGGGCCAAGGGCTGGCTTTGAGAACAGAGTGGGAATACACACTTGCTGGACTTCTTACAACTCCAAGTGGGAGTAAAGAGTATACAATCTCATCAACCAGCTACGTGATGGAAGTGTAAATACTTGGCAGATTTGCTTGTGAGGCGTTGGATTACCCAGCAGTTTCCAATATTCTGTGCATGAAAGATGTCATACAAAGTAAGTCAGGCTTTCATCTAAAGCCTTTCTAACTTCCTCCTCTTCCCATACCAGATTCTAATCTTGGTACCCAAAGAACACTGTTTGAGGTCTCTGAATTTATAATAAATATTTACTACTGAAAGAAACTAGGGCCCTCACATCTCCTTCTGGAACCCTGGGTCAAGGTCCTTTCGACCCTATAATGAGTCTGAATCACTACAGGAGCCACTAAGCTTTCGCCAGTGAAGTTCTACGGCCTCACTTCTTTACCACAGATCCCACTTGCATTCATTTATTGATCCAGAAATATTTATTGAGCTTCCACTATGTTCAAGGTATCATTGTAGGACACTGTGGATACAGAAATAAACAATATAGACATGTTCCCTACAATGGTTTGAAAGTAACTTGCTCCCAGTGCTTAACATGCTGGGAACTTGGTCCTCAGTGGGAGGATGTTAAGGGCTGGTGGCACCTTCAGTAGGTGGGGCTTACTGGGAGGTCCTGCAGCCATGGTGAGCGCCCTCAGAAGGAATTACGGTAGTCATAGAGGGACCACGTTGTCCTCCTGAGAGTGAGCTGTTATAAAAAGAGCAAACTCAGCCCTTTCCTCCCTTGGGCGTCCCGTCTTGCCATGTGTTCTCTTCCTCTTCACATGCTCCTGCCACCATGGTGCCATCTGCCCTGAGGGCCTCATCAAAGCCAAGTTGGCACTGGTGCCATGCTTTGAACATCCAGATTTGTGCACTCAATAAACGTCTTTTCTTTGTCAAGCATCCAGCCTCGGGTATTTCATAATAGTAGCAGAAATTTGACTAATACACTCCTTATCCTCAAGAAACTATCATTCAAGCAGAAAAGACAAGGGTTAGATAATTTAGCAATTAGCTGCCTAATGACTGTAGAGAGAATTGCTCCTTATAAGGTGCTTTAAAAAAAGTAAGATGATTGTAATCCCAGCATTCGGGAGGCTGAGACTGGAGGATCCGGGTTCGCGGCCAGCCTCAGCTACCTAATGAGGCACTCTGCAACTTAGTGAGACTCGGTTTCAAAATAAAGAATAAAAAATAGGATGGAGGTATAGCTCGGAGGTAGAATGCCCCTGAGTTCAATCCCCAGTACCGCAAAAAAAAAAAAAAAAAAAAAAAAATGAGGGGATCATTATTTGTATTGTAAATCAGAGAAAGTTTCATTGTGGAAACAGTTCAGTAAATGGTAAGAGAGAAAAAACATTTCTAATGAGGAAATAGCACGTGCAAATGCCCAGAAGTAATTTGGAATGCTGGAGGAACAGAGAGAAGCTACCGTGGCCAAACGAGGGTGAACCAGGGGAGAATGGAAGATGAGCTTGGCCAGGAGAACTTTGGTCTTTAGCCTAATATCAACAGGAAACCAGGAAAGACTTTGAAGCAGTAAGTATATCATCATCAAATAGAAGTATACATGTGAGTATATCATGATCAAAGGGGTGTACATGAGAATGAACTAAGAAAATATGAAAGGATTTAATTAGAAGACTACTGAAGAGGGGAGACATGATAGGAGCAAATTACCTCCAAATGGGGCTCATAAGCCACCTGCATCCCAATCACCTGGGGTACTTGTTAAAAGCAGATTCATGGACCCCCGCCTCCCACCCACTAAATCCAAATTCCTAGAATGAGAATATGCATGTATCACTAGGTTACTATAACAAAATTTAATGATTAGGGACTACCAGAACAGCGCTAGAGGAATTCCAATGATGATAAATAAAATAAAACATGATGGAAGTAAGGTGCTCTGCTTTACCAGGGCCTGGCCCCCTTCTCCCAGAACGTTAGTGTTACCACTTTTCTCTCCAATCATCTTTCTTCCTAACCTCTAGCAAAAGACCAGTTTTTTTGTTTTTCTTTTCCATAGTCACTAGCTCATTACAGTTTTATTCAGAGCAAAAGCATACACTTGCTTTGACTTGGTCCTGATTGGAGCAGATCAGAAGAAATGAATACATAAGCCAATCATTGTTGTTACATAAGTTCTCATCTGTCCAGACAATTTCAAACTGAGGATCATGTTGTCTTTTGTTTGTGTGGCCTTTTCTGATATCCAAAGCCCTTTTATAACGCATTACTTCCCAATAATTACATTTTACAGATGAAGACACTGCGGCTCTAAGGGACAGAGAAATTTATCCAGTTATATTTCCAGTAATTAACAGAGACAAGAGTCAGTCACACCCCTGAGAATCCAAAGCCACACTGAAGGAGTAGAGCCAGATGATGAAGGAGGTCAGACCCACCATCTATTTGCTCATGGGAGATCCCCCAGGCACTGTCCTCCCCCTACCCTCATTCCACATATGGTAACTAGGTAATGAGAGCCTTTTCCATGTCAGAGGCTGGGAACAAATCACACACTCAGGTCCTATACTCAACAGCAGGTCAGAATTCCCCTATCAGGTATTAGGAAGGAAAACGCGCCATCTGCATTAGTCAGTTTTTCATTACTATAACAAAACACCACAGATAGGCTACATCTATGAAGAAAGGCTCATTCAGTTCACAGTTCTGGAGATTCACAGGCATGGTGCCTGCACCAGTTCAGCTCCAGTGAGGACCTTGTGGCAAAATAGCATAATGATGGCAGGAACGTATATGACAGGAGAAGATCACACCTCCAAAAAGGAAGCAAAAAGGATTCAGGAGTCGGGTTTGGTCTTATAACAACTCAAAGGTGCCCATGAAATCTACCTTAATCCCTGCCAAGAGCAGCTCTTCCAATGGCCTAGGGATCTCTGATTAGGCTCCATGTTTAAAAGCTCCACTTCCCAACACCACCTCCCTGGGACCAAATCTCCCATGCACAAACCACAGCACCACTGCAGGCAACTTAAGACCTCGCTGACCCCGGTACTGAAACCATTCAAAGGCAAATATTTAGAGTGTACGTTAATATGGTGGAGCTCATGGGACTATGGGAAATTCTAACTGTCTAAATCAAACAAAACATAAGCGCCTCTTGTTAAAGAAGTGTAATGGTCATGTCGCCAGCAGTAATTGCATGTTTGGATTTTCAAATAGGCATTCTCCTCTCCCATTTAAAAAAAAAAGTTGCAACATTTCCCTTTCCAGGAATGCGATTTAACTTAATAGCTAAGCTAATAATCACAAGCTGCTTATTTGGGGCACACAAAGGAAGCACTGTCTCTGCAAGTGGTCACAATGGTCCCCGATGTGAGATGGATTTCAGTATCTGTTGTGAGTGACCGCTCCATTATGTAACCAATAGAGCTGTATGAATGCCCATTACATAACTCCACGCTGCTTTGTCATTCTAATTAACATGGGGAAGACTGCCCTCCGCATTCAGAGGCTTTCCCCAGCCATCACCATAGCTTGGAAGGTTAAAAACCGAAGTTATACTGAGCCAGGGAAAGCATGGATCCAATGTAAATAATGAAAAATGAGGAGGGGGGAATGATTTTTCAAGGAATTAGAGGCAACTGTAGGGGGTGGGAAGGGCAAGGTGAATAGGCCAGGCTAGGTCTACTAAACTGAAGAGCTATGCTTTGTAGCTATGCCTTAATTGAGGAAAACACATAGCATTTTTCAAATCTGCTTCTGCGACTTGACGGGCACCTAGCAGTCATTTAGAAGAACTTACTGATTCACTTTGCTAAAAAGTCAGAGAGGCACAAGCAGGCCATTGATATAGCACAATAAAGCAGCAATGTGAAAGGAAAAAGTGAGAGAATTTCTAGTTTTGTAATTTTTAAGGTTAGATGCCATCTATTTCTCTTTATCCCCAATGCTGAAGTAACTCCTTACTTTTTGGCTAAAAGTCCCAAGACTAGGGAGACAGTAGGCAATACTTATTTTTTTTTTTTAACATTCCTTCAAGTAGATCTGAAAGGAAGGTGTCCAAAATGTGACTAAGATCAAGGAAGAATCAAATTTCAAGAAACTACCAGGCATGGGGGCTCATGCCTGTAATTCCAGTACTTGGGAGGCTGAGACAGGAGGATCTCAGGTTTGAGACCAACCTCAGCAATGTAGCAAGAGCTTGAGCAACTTAGTGAGACCCTGTTTCAAAATAGAAGTAAAAACAGCTATGGACGTAGCTGAACATCCTTGAGTTCAATCACCAAAACCACAAAAGAAAAAATAAATAAACCAGTACATTTAAATCACATAACAGTAATCCTTCATGGAGGGATTTCATATTCAATATAGGAATTATTTTCCTAAGAGGTGCCTTTTAAACACCAAGATTTTTAAAGTCTCATTTCTTTTGATGGAAATGTTTCTAAAATATGTTATTTTTCTGCCTTCAAAGGTAAAGAATTGAAGAATACTATAGTGATACATGCAAATTCATGTTTATAGCAGCATAATTCACAATAGACAAATTATGGAGCCAGCCTCGGTGTCCACCAACAGATGAATGGATAACAAAAATGTGCTATATATACACAATGGAATTTTAGTCATAAAGAAAAACAAAAGTGTATCATTTGTAGGAAAATGGATGGAACTAAAGAATATTATGCTAAGTGAGATTAGCCAGTTCCAGAAAGTGAAGGGTTATAGTTTTTTTCTCTCATATGTAGAAGCTAGAAAAAAAAAATTGGGAAACAAAAGAGACTTCAGATAAATGAGGAAAGATTCCAGTAAAATAGTGGAAGGGGATAGGGGGAGAGGAAGGAGTCCTGGCGAAGGAAACAGTTCAAATAATGCTTTGTGCGCATTCAAAATTATCAGCGCCAATCTGAGTAACATGTACGGGGAAGGGGAGGGGGTGGGGGAGGTCAAGAGGGAGACACCCAAGAGCTGTGTGCTCCTATGTTTCCATCACTCGGAGCCTCATTGAGATGTATAATTACAATGCACCAATGAAAGTATGTTTTAAAGAAAAACAGAATTTCCTGAGCGTGACAACCTTTCATTCACAGCTCCACAGGCCACCAACTGCTCCAAGGCACTGGAGTATCTGCCTCCATAAATACTAGCATAGGTAGACGTGTTTATTCCAAAATGAAACAATCCCACATGCCTACCCTTGCTAGCTATTTTACCTAATATTTAACCATCTCTCTCTGGCACGCCATTTGTTCAACAAATGTTTACTATGTCTTTGATCTGCTCGGTGCTGTTCCAGCCTCTGGAAATACAGATGTGAGGTGGAGGAAGGAACAACCCAAACCTGTGTTTCCTGCAAGAAACAGGCTGTCCATCAATAATGCACAATCAAATGAATGAATCAGTGAATAGAATAGATAGTGGCATTAAGGGGCAAGTGAGCCAAAATGGGGGAAAGGGAGTTTCAAGGTGAGGAATTACAATTTAAATGAATGGCTAGGAAACGACTAACCAAGAAGGTGACATTTGAACACAACCTTCCGCTGGGACAATCAGATTTCTCCTTCTAAACTCTGAGCAAAGAACTTGATTATGACTATAGAAACGTAACAAGGTTACTTACATGTTAAGAACTGATATTGAGAGTAATGGCTTCCTGGCCTTCCCTACGAGTTGAGAACTATTTGAGCTATTCAGAGAACCTCTTCATGAATGTTTAGCTTTAAAATATAATTAAAAACAGTTGAAATGAGCCAGGTGTGGTGACATACGCCTGGAATCCTAGTACTTGGGAGGCTGAGACAGGAGGATAGCAGGGTCAAAGCCAGCCTCATCAACTTAGTGAGGCTCTCAGCAACATAGTGAGACCTCGCTTCCAAATAAAAAAATAAAATAGGGCTGGGGGTATAGCCTGGAGGTATAAGATAAGTACCAAAAAACAAACAAACAAACAAAAGCAGTTTGAAAGTGAGAGGGTGTTTTTTCACTTTGGAGTGCATAGGTCTCTAAACATGGTAACACTCTGGCCTCCCCAGGACTCTAGACAAAGAGCTAGACAATGGCCTCCCTAGCCACACCCTCTCTGACTCGGACACTAACTGGTCTGCACCTTCTTGCCCCCTGGGTGTGTCATTATCCAAGCCTGGCCCTTGACCTTCTTCTAGTTTCCAATTTTTCTAGATTATCCATTCTTGCTACTTAAAATATTACCAGTGGGTAAATGAAACCCAACTGTATTCCTCTGACCCCAAATCTGTTCTAAGTCACCCTTCTAGCATGGTATGTCTAAAATGTAAATAATCATATCACTACCCTTCCCCCCAATATCAAGTTCTTCCCAGAATCCCTGTTACTGCTCAAACGATACCATTCTTCTCTTAGCTCGACTAGTCCAAAAATCTTAGAATTATCTCTGACTTCTGCCTTTCATGATATAAGCAGTCACCAATAGTTACTGGTGCTTTCTTCTAGACTCTTATCTACTCTGATGATAGGAGAAAATAAAAAATTATTAATTCAGAAATTATGAAAAATGACCACTGTAAGATTTATAGAAATGTTGAAGCCAGGTGTGGTGGTGCGCGCTTGTAATCCCAGCATTTGGGAGGCTGATACTGGAGGATCCGGGTTCGAGGCCAGCCTCAGCTACCTAGTGAGGCACTCTGCAACTTAGTGAGACTCAGTTTCAAAATAAAGAATAAAAAATAGGGCTAAGGGTATACCTCAGAGGTAGAATGCCCCTGAGTTCAATCCTCAGTACCACAAAAAAAAAAAAAAAAAAAAAAAAAAGATTTATAGAAATGTTGAGAAAAAGAGATTATGTCCCATACAGGTAGTAGACATATATATTAAATATTATGAGAGCAACATTTTTTTTTTGTGGTACTAGGGATTGAACCCAGGGGCATTCTACCGCCATGCTACACCCCCAGTCTAATTTTTGTTCTTTATTATGAAACAAGGTCTCGCTTAGTTTCAGAGGGCCTCACTAAGTAGCTGAGGCTGGCGGCAAACTTGTGATCCTCCTGTCTCAGCCTCCCAAGTACTGGGATTATAAACATGTGCCACCACACCAGCCTGTAAGCAACATTTTTAAAAATTAGTATAGGCTTTCTCTAATGGGAAAGAAGCTTCAAGAAAAGTAAGTCAAATATTTCAAATATGAAATGAAAGAAAGTATCTAAAGAAATCAAGAGCTGAGTATGATAGCACATGCCTGGAATCCCAGTACTTGGGAGGCTGAGATAGGAGGATCACAGGTTTGTGGACAGTCTCAGCAACTTAACAAGGCCCTCCACAACTCAGTGAGAATGTGTTTCAAAATAAAATAAGGCTGGAATGTAGCTAAGACGTAGAATGCCCCTGGATTTAATCCCCAGTACCAAAAGAAGAAGACAGGGAGGAAGAGGAGGAAAGTGGGGGAGGAGGAGGAGAGGGGAAGGAAGGAAGCAAGCAAGCAAGCAAGCAAGCAAGGAAGGATGGTTGGTTGGTTAAAGTTAAACAAAATGGCTTTTTTTCCCCAGCAATTTACCTGTTGCTGATAGGTGAGGTGGGGTAAGTAAACTGATAACAGAGAGAAAGCACTACTTCACCCCTCTTAGCTCCTATCTTCCCTGTCAAGTAAAATGCTCTTTGAACTGGAAAGGGCAGGACCAACAGTGAAAAGAAGAAACCAAAGCCCAAGGATCCTTCACTACCTGGTGGGAAACCACAGTGTTTTCAGGGAAGACGTAGATAAGAGCCGGGACTGAAGTGAAGGGTGGGGTTTAAACAGAAGAAGATTTGGGAAATATTTTAGACATTTACAACAGGGAGACAAAAGATCCTAAGACAGGAAGTTAGAGCAGCTAACTGTGGAGTATGCAGAAATGAGACGCAGGAAATAACACCAGAAAGGGAGGTTGGAACTTGATTTTGGAGGCCCTTGAATCTACTGTGATAAATGCTCTAAAATCCCATGCTTTTCTCACAAAGGCCAAGAACAATATTGGGCACGTAATAAATGCTCAGATTTGAGTGAATAAGTGAATGAACAAATGAACTGCTTGTGATAAGTAGTGACAGATATAATGCCGACATATGCTGACATAAACATAGCTCCTGATTGCCAGTTGGGTCTGTCCTGGGAGTCATGGTACTTTTCATCTAAAAAGGACCTGGATGATCATTTAATCTAACTCCCTCAAAACTTCTGGGTGACTACCAACAGGACTGGAAATACTCAGCAGAGGCAAAAGGCTTCCGGGGCCCTCGGTCAATTCCAAGGGTGATCGAACCGGCCAGGGCAAAATCTCCAAAGAAGATTTCCGTTCCCTAACTCCTAAAAATGTGCTTTTGTATTCTTTCCTGAAAACAAATGCCCTCTGAATCTACAAGTTTCAGAAATAAATGTTTGGTGGCTTTTGTGGGCAATTGTTTTTTTTGTTTTTGTTTTTGTTTTTTTTAATCAAGCAAGTCCAAGATACAATTTTAAAGAATCTGGTTCCAGAAGAAAAAGCTGAAACATTAGTCACATGGTTTATATTTCTTACTCTTGGCTGCCAGGATTTTTTTTTTTTTTAATTAAGAAAGGAAAAATGGGTCAACCCAAAGGAATTTTTACAACTGTCAGAATAAATATGAGGCCATGTAACTTCATAAACTTCATTTTTTTTAAGTCTTCCCCCCCTTCTCTCTGCGGCTTTAAGTGTCCTTTATTTAGAATCCACCCAAAAGCGTAGCCCTGGTGACTGTCTCTACCTCTTGTGTACTGTAAAGACATGTTTACTATAGGGCAGGAAGACTGGTGTGACCCTGGTTTAGAAGACTGCCTGTTCTGATTTCAATGGGACAGCGCAGCCGAGAGGAGCGGAGGATCACAGGAAACCTTTTTCAACCTGGCTTGGCTCCAAGGTCACTAAGAGACCGCTCTGCTTCTTAGAGAGTCTCACCGCCCAAGAGACCATTTTGGGAAAGTCTTCAAGAAGCAAATCATCACAGGAAAGTCAAGCCTGGACTCCGGGGTGCTTCCGGACAGAGAACGCAGGTCCAGCCTTCCACAGAAGAGCCACCCTTAGGTCGCCCTTCGCTCTGCAGCCTCCCGCTTGCTATTGCTGATCAGCACCAATGTCCACGTTTACTTTGACGCAGGATCTGGTTTACTTGAAAAGTTCCAGAATAGCTTCCACCAACCAGACCTAAACTCTGCATGATGTGCCCGGTGCCAACCCGCCCTCCTAGAGAGCAGACCAGATGAAGCCAGACCACCCCACAACACTGACTTGCAAACCTCTAAACCATGATTTGTAGTAAAAACAAAAATACATTGTACATGGGGCTCATTCTACACATGTATATGTTTAAAGCAAAAAGTTTCCCAACAATGCCATTCTGATATTTTCTATTTACTTCTGTTCTACTTTAAGAAACATTGATTTTCTTTAAAAACTACAAAAATGGACTTGAGAACCCACTAATAAATCACAACCTGACTTTTGAAAAGTAAGATAGAAGGGCAACACTGTCTGAGAGAAATATAATGCCTGCCATAGGTAATTTTAAATTTCTTAGTTGCCACTTTAAAAACAGTGACAAGAAGCAGGTGAAATTAATTTAACAATATATTTTATCTAAATAATTATATCCAGGGTATCATCATGTCAACATGTGATCATGAGAGAAAATTGCTAAGATGTTTTTCATTTTTTTTTTTTTTCATACGGAGTCTTAGAAATCGGGAGTGGATTTTCCACGGACAGAACATCTCGGTTTGGACTAGCTAGGCCTCAAGTGTTCCTTAGACATCAGTAGTCAACTGCTACCATACTAAACAGCGAAGGCCTAGAACGTTATGGTCCCAGATCCCCCCAAACCTCTGGGCCCACCTTCTGCTCTCTTCTGTCTGAGAGCAGAAAGATGGGGCACCAGGAGTCTGCTGGCGGCCCGGCACACCCAGGCACGAGCCCATCTCACAGCCTGCCATCGACGCCACGCAGGCTCAGCAGCCCTGACAGAGGAGGGGACATTTCACAAGGAAAAAGAACAGAAACGAGACTTTTAAGCTGATAACTCGCATTATGAAATTCCTCAGACACAAAGCCTAAATGTTTTTTTTTTTTTCATTTTGGTTTGTGACATTAGAAAAATGGCAAAAATCACAAATAGTTCAAACTAAAAAGTAACTTTTAGAGAATTTGTTCTGATTATATTCTTTGCTGATTACAAAACTAACTAGATAGCATGATTGCAACTATGTTAAAATAGGTGCCTGTGAACAAAATTTGGAAGATAATAAGCAAAAGCAAAAAGAATGTGCTAGCCGGGCGTGGTGGCACACGCTTGTAATCCCAGCATTTGGGAGGCTGAGTCCGGAGGATCCGGGTTCGCGGCCAGCCTCAGCTACCTAGTGAGGCACTCCGTAACTTAGTGAGACCCGGTTTCGAAATAAAGAATAAAAAATAGGGCTGGGGGTGTAGCTCAGAGGTAGAACGCCCCTGAGTTCAATCCCTAGTACCGCAAAAAAAAAAAAGAATGTGCTACTATGGTAGGATTATGATCTTTTTTTCTTCTTTTAACACACACACACACACACACACAGTGTAAGGTTGTTGCCTCATTTCTTTGCGGGGGTGAGGTGGTACTGGGTATTGAACCCAAGGGCATTCTACCTCGAAGCTATACCCCAACCCCTTTTCTTATTTTGAAACAGGGTCTCACTAAATTATAGCACACTAGCCTCAAACCTGTGATCCTACTGTCTCAGGCTCCCAACTACTGGGATTACAGGTGTGTGCTAGCATGCCCAGCTTTGTCTCACTCTTTTTAAGAAAAACATTGCTTAATGTAGGTGAACATATGCATGTATCACTTTGAATCTCACTCTGATGTATAATTACACTGCACTAATAAAATTATAAAAGATAAAATTTAACATTTCTTAAATTTTGTCCGCTAAAAAAAAAATAACAGAATAACATTGCTTAAAAAGTTCTGAAGCCGGGCGTGATGACGCACACTTGTAATCCCAGCATTTGGGAGGCTGAGACTGGAGGATCTGGGTTCGCAGCCAGCCTCAGCTACCTAGTGAGGCACTTTGCAACTTAGTGAGACCCTGTTTCAAAATAAAGAATAAAAAATAGGACTGGGGGTAGAATGCCCCTGAGTTCAATCCCCAGTAGCCCAAAAAAAAAAAAAAAGGTCTGCCTTCTTTTCCAAAGCAAGCATGTATGTTATTGGATACCTGTGCATGCCAGAAGAAGTTGAAGCAGGGAGAAAATGCGATCTCGGGGAGGTAAGAACGGAAGGGCCCAAAGTAAATGATGCTGAAAACCTGCAACTTGACGTTCACCGTTGTGGTGTGCGTTTGTCTGTGGTACTAGAGATTGAACCCGGGGGCGTTCTACCTCTGAGCTACATCCCCAGCGCTATTTTATAAATTTTTTTGTTTTGAAACAGGGCTTCACTAAGTTGCAGAGGGCCTGGCTAAATTGCTGAGGCTAGCCTCAAACCTGTGATCCTCCTGTCTCAGCCTCCCAAGTACTGGTATTACAGGTGTCCACCACCACGTCCTGCTACATTTATGTTTCTTAAAGAAGAAATTTAAGAGATAAAAATATGCAATCACAGAATAGAGGAAAGTGTGAGACGGCAAGAAAGCAAAGGGAGTTGAGCATTATTAATGAAAACTGGAAATATACAGACAATAGCATATGGTTTCTGTCACTTATTTTTGTCTCTTTTTGCCAGTGAGACCTGGAAAGAGGGACACAGCACGGAATGTGACCACATGACAAACTTGTAACATTCAGCTCAGGATAAAGGGTTTCAGCTGGGCGTGGTGGCACATGCTTGTAATCCCAGTACTTGGGAGGCTAAGACTGGAGGATCCGAGTTGGAGGCCAGCCTCAGCTACTTAGTGAGGCCCTCCACAACTTAGGGAGACCCTTTTTCAAAATAAAGAATAAAAAATAGGGCTAGAGGTATAGCTCGGAGGTAAATGCCCTGAGTTCAATCCCCAGTACTGCAAATAAATAAATAAATAAATAAATAAATAAATAAATAAATAAATAAATAAATAAATAAATGGCTTCATCGTGATGTGCACGGAGGGTGTCAGATCTCCTTATAAAAATGTGTTTAAACTAAGAAAAACCTGACTGGCTTGATACTGGGTTAATACAAATGTGAAGCAAATGAATGATAGGCCTCAGCTATCAGGTATAATAAGGCATGTGAAAGCCCTAAGTAGGAAAACTTTGGAATTCAAAGCAGAAATTGGGGTCCTAATTAAATCCTCACCCATGACTCAATACAGATCCCCAAGAAGTTCACAGATTTGTGTGTGTGTGTGTGTGTGTGTGTGTGTGTGTGTGTGTGTGTGTATTGAAGCCAGGGGCATTCTACCTCTGAACTATACTCTCAGCCCTATTTTCTTTTTTATTTTGAAATAAGGTCACACTAAGTTACCATGTTCTGGTCTCAAATCTGTGATCCTCCTATCTCAGCCTCCCAAGAACTGGGATTCCAGGCCAGATTAAACCCCATGTCATACCATCTATAAAGGACACCATTATAGCTCGGTCACTTTTCCTAAGAGCATGAACTGTGTAGGTCAAATAATGATGGCAAAGATGAAGTAAAACAGTATTTTCCTCTTTTTATTGTGTCACTAGTTGAAAGATATGTTAAATCTAGTTTATTATTTATTCAATGTTGTCCTTTTGTTTTCAAAAAATGAGATTTACATTACCAATGTCCAGAAAAAACCCTAACATTAAAGATACATGTTCTGAGCTGGGCATGGTGGCCTACACCTGTAATCCCAGTATTTGGGAGGCTGAAACAGGAGGATTGCAAATTCGAGGTCAGCCTCAGCAACTTAGCGATGCTGTCAGCAACTTAGTGAGACCTTGTTTCAAAATAAAAAATAAAATACGGCTATGGATATAACTCAGAGGTGGTTCAATCCTTGGTACCACATTTAAAAAAAAAAAAAAGAAGAAGAAAGAAAAAAAGACACATGTCCTGTAACAGAGATAAGGCCAAAGAGTTTATGTTGTCCCGGGTTATAGAAATGTGATGATTAATTAAATATGGCCCTGGCCCTCAAGGCACTCAATGAACATGGCAAAGAGAACCATTTTAAAAACACTTAACAGCCTGATAACTGTTATAATAGAGTTTTTGGTAAAGCACTACAGACGCCCAGATAAAAGGACAGTTCATCCAGAAGAGAGGTCAGGGAAGCAGAAGAGTGAAGGTGACATCTGAGCTGGACTTGCAAGGTGAGTAGGCAATCCGCAGTCGGCCTGGGAAGAGAGAGCGCAGCAGGCGGGGACAGGGCCTGAGCAGCCACACAAGGAAGAGAGAGCCGGGTGCAAACTTGAACTTCGCCGCAGATGATGGAGATCTACAACAAGAATAGGCCAGTTCTTTCGTGTGTGTGTGTGTGTGTGTGTGTGTGTGTGTGTGTGCGCGCGCGTGGGTGTGTGTATGTATGTATGTGTTTACTGGGGATTGAACCCAAAGGCATTCTACCTCTGAGCTACATCCCCAGCCCTATTTTATTTTTATTTTGAAACATTGTCTTCTAAATTGGTAAGGGTCTCGCCAAGTTGCTGAGGCTGGCCTCAAGTCTGCAATCCTCCTGTCTCAGATTCCCAACGCCTGGCCTTGGACCGGTTCTTCTCGTGGAGACACAATCCTGTCACAATCACGTGGGAGCTGGAAATCTTCCTCCCTCCACCATGGAGAAGAGAATCATCAGCCTGTGGCTGGACCCCTCAACACCCCGGCCAGGGCTGGGAGCTGCCATCAGCACTTTCCGGCGCCGTGGTCTAGGGTTTTACAAGCCTGTTCCCTCGAGGAGACACTCATTTGTGGATTGTCTAGATCAACCCGGGGTAGAAAGTCACTTTTGTAAAAAATATCATAATTCTCCAACTCTAACCAAAGAATGTTCATGAAGAAACACTTGCGTCAACGTTAGCTCCCTGGAACGCTTCTGTGGGAGCAAGAGTGGCAGGTCGCTCCAGGACAGCAAGAGCGTGTGGTCTGAAAGCTGGTCCTGGGGCTCAGCAGACCACGGTGACCTGGCCCTGCAGGAACGTGAACGTCACCAGTGCACACTGAGTCGGTGCACCGGGGTCCCTTCTCCTGTGACACTGCACGCAGCATCAGCCCAGGAGAGAGCGTAGTCGGGGTTTGCCAGGAACACTTAACATGAGTAAATCACTTATTAAGCACTTTTGTACAAGAGACAGTTTTTAGTTACAGCACTGAGTACAAGGGTCGGTTAGCTCCATAAGCCAGCTTTTCTGAAAAAAGGCACAAATTAACAGAGAATAGATGCTGGGGCCCAAGTATCTTGAGAGAATAGGAAAAGATCATAAGAAACTCAGGGGTGGGGATGGATAAGGAATAGAAGAAAGGTCAGACTCGTGGCCCAGCAGCCAAAGACCCTGGAGACTATTTTTAATCCAGAAGAAGGACAGGAAGGAACAAGAACAACAAAAAAAGGAACTTACACAGGAGAGATGGAAAGCAAGGAGGAAGCATCTGTAAGAAGTAAATGGAAAGAGAATGAAAAAAACAGATCTTTAGAACTGTCTTCCTAACAGGGAGGCCAGGAACCGGCAGGAAAAGACAGCAAGAGAGAGAGAACACGGAAAGCAACACGGGACTGGGCAGAGGGAGTATTTCAAATGTCTACAGCTCACGAGGGTCAGTGTAGGTCGGGTGGTGACATTCTTGCCTCTGGCATTAGGTCATGACTTCAGTCCCACTTTGGGATTTGGCCTCAAACCAAGAGTTGATTTTCCAGGAGATCTGCAAGGCTGGAAGCACTTTGCAGTCCTTGGTGCACTGACTTTACCGCTCTCTGCAACAAATTTAAAAGTACCAGAAAGAGAAGGAGAATCAAAGAGAAAAGAGAAAGTTCTCATCTGCAAGATATTCGCTGAAATTGCCTTCCAGAGCCTGCGAGGGGAGGGCAGTTTTTCCCACGACTGATCTACAGAGAGAAGCCCACTCTGTAATCTCAGTGCCCCTGGAATCCCGGCGGCTACAGCCGCAGTGGCAGAAGAAACGCCACTCCTCGCTGAGCGTGGAGGCATCACTAGGTAATCAGCAAGTGGGAAGAAGAAAATATAGGATATTCCCTCTGGAGCAAGGGAGAGAGGCAGGACTAATGAGCAGAACCACACGCTCAATCGAGCACTTGGGTGGAGAGAGAAAAAGAAAGGCCTTCAGGCTGAACGATAGTAAGAGAAAAGCCTCATGTTTGATGTATAACAACAGAGACAAAGATTGATCTTTAGAACTATACATATATAATTTATTTTTATTTTTATTTTTGGTAGTGCTGGTGATAGTACCGGGAATTCAGTCTGGGCCCCTAGCCATGCACGCGTGCGTGGGCATGCGTGTGTGTGTGTGTGTGTGTGTGTGTGTGTGTGTGTGTTACTGGAAATTGGACCCAGAGTCATTCTACCTCTGAGCTACAACCTCAGACCAATTTTATTTCTTACTTAGAAACAGGGTCTCACTAGATTCCTGAGAGCCTCACTAAATTGCTGAGGCTGTCCTTGAAACAGTGATCCTCCAGTCTCAGCCTCCCACGCTTGGCTTCATTTTTGTTTGTCTTTTGTTTTGTTTTGTTGTTGTTGTTTTTATTGTTTTTTGAAACAAGTTCTCGCTAAGTTGCTGAGAGTCTTCTAATTTGCTGAGGCTGTCCTTGAATCCATGATCCTCTTGTCTCAGCCTCCCAAGTACTAGGATTACAAGCATGTGCCACCATGCCTGGCACAACTTATATATTAAAAAGTACTTTCATATACACTAACTCGTGGTCCTCACAAAACCCACAGGCAGAGGGAAAAGCAGGTATTACTTCATTTCATAGATGAGGATATGTAAGATTTAAAAATCGTAATGAAAGGCACGGCCTCAGGAGCAATTCAGCTCATTACTGGTTTGGGGCCCAGGTACTCTATTAGCTAATCAACAGGTGGCACAATAAGAAATTTTATCTTTATCTTGGGCAGAGTAATTCAGGACTTGACATTTATGATGTGAGCACAATTTGCTAATATCCTAAAGAATGCCCAACTAAGACTAGCATAATGCTGACCAAGAGGTTTCAGAAAAAGTGCCTCCTGCCCTTGCATTTTTCCATCAGAAATAGTGAATATAAGCTGGGTGTGAAAGCACACACCTGTAACCCCAGTACTTGGGAGGCTGAGACAGGATCTCAGGTTCAACCTCAGCAACTTAGTGAGACTCTCAGCAACTTACTGAGACCCTGTTTCAAAATAAAAATGGCTGGATGTTGTATAAGAAGAGAAAAGGTTAGCACTCTCTTTGACAAGATGGAAGAGGCCGTTGGGCCTAAAGACAACACACATACAGTTAAGGCATTGTCACCTACTTCCTGGTATCGAACCACCGGTTTCTGAACCTGGAGAACATTATGCTAAGTGAGATTAGCCAGCCACAGAAAGTGAAAGGTCATATGTTTTCTCTTATGTGTGGAAGCTAGGGAGTAATTGGAATACAAGAGGAACGTTAGATAATGAAGGAGAAACCCCAGTGGAGTGAGGGAGGAGGCCTGCAGGGTGGGGGGCGGGGACAATTAATGAAGAAAACACTTCCACTGACAGTGTGTACATATGTGAGAATACCAGTGACAAAAGGGCGGGAGTGGGGAGGAAAGGGTGTGAGGGAAAGCCCACCAAGTGCTGTGTGCGTGTATGTCACTATGATGTGAGATTACACTGCACTGATGAAAGTACAAAAATAAAATAAAATAAAAACAGGGGGGAGGGGGGAAAGCTGGGATGTAGCTGAGAGGCAGAATCCCCTGAGTTCAATCCCTAGTACAAGGATGGAAGGACATAAGGAGACAGAATATGGCCCGCTGTAAGCAGAAAGATTTTCTTAAATACAAAAAAGGAACCCCCAACAAATTAATTATAGAGAAACTGAAGGAATTTGAAATGCCAAATATTGGAATCCAAGGGATAGTTCCATCTTTCACCGTGTAGGCATCCAGATAGAAAAAACACAGCAATGGAAGTTGCTTCTACTCAACAAGGATTACTAAACCCCGCCACGGTTGGTCCTTCCTTTCAGATGTGCAAAAGGAGAGCGTGAAGTCTTAAAACCTTGTTAACACTGTTTCATAATCAAGCACTCTGGGGTTCCATCTAACCCCCCTGGCTTCAGGAGACACAGGGTCCAGGGCCACGACAGTGGGTGCTGACAAGGGCCCTCCACGTCCCAGGGTATGCCTCGTCAAAGACTCACTTAGGCCTCATAACAACTCCACCAGGACAGCACTCCACAGGGGAGGAACTTCCAACTTAGGTTAAGTAGCCTCAGCCCAAGCCACAGAACTCACATGTGTCAAGGTCAGCTGTGGATTCTGATCTGTCTGGCCCAAAGCACAGGCTCTTCACCAGGACACTAGGTTGCAGTGTAGGTTCTTCATGGGGCTCCGGCTGGAAATAGCTCTTAATAGGAGAAGCGGCCACGAAATGCCAGCTCCTGTGAAGTCACCGGCAGAGGAGAGAGATCCCGGCACTAACTCTGCAGCCAGGCCTCCATAGCTCTGGGCCCCGTTAATACTCGGTTAAGTCATTTTAAAAATCGATTTGTTTATTGCATTGTCATTAGAAGGAGTCGACCTTTGGACCGAAGCGGCAAATCTTTTCTCTTTGCTTCACAAACTAACCAAGTGCTTCTGTTTTCCTGAGTTTTCTATTTAGGAGTTTCAGTTATCTCAATAAACAATTTCAAGTGTTACAATTTTAACCGGAAAAGGCATAACTATAAAGCGTTTTATTTTTGGCCAGTGTCTAATTCTGTTTCTGTTACTGTTACCTGTATCTATTAGATTTTCTTTTGTTAGATAAAAATCGTCTAGCTCCATCACCAGCAGGGACAGAAGTTATGGCCATGAAGATGACGTGTAACTAGGAAGAGTTACTGGCAGGAAGGTTGCATAGAGATCCAGTTATTATGACTGGCCAGAGACATCCACCTGGAGCAGAAAAGAGAGTTGGGGCTTGCCAATTATCTTTAGAGTTATGAAACTGGAAAGGCTCAGTCTTGGCTTCACTTTTACAAAAGATAAAAATGACCATGTATATCAACAGGAAGTGAAAAAAAAAGAAAGAAAAAAGTTGAATTGAGAGTTTGTAGACAAAAGCACGCACGCATAAAGAAAACTTCTGGAAGAGCTTACAAGGGATAAGATTAACTGTTGAAACAAACGAACCACCAATGGCATAAGCAATTAAATACTAGAAAATGTAGGGTAATGAGCCTCTGAGAGTTAAAAAATAAAAACTAGAACAACCAACAATGTGCCATTCCACCCTGGACCACCAGCCCTGTCACCCTCGGAAATCACATGCCAAATGACACAAAGGAGAAGGTGGCTTTGAGGAACCAGTCCACGCAGAAACCCAATTCACCAGAACGCAGTACTCAGCCACGTTGGTGAAAGCACACGTATTTCTACAGTGTTAAGTAAAGGGGTCAGCATAAATGGCATGGTGTTCTCTGTGCACAAGACCAAGTTTCCTACAAAGGGGGGGGGGTCTCCTATGTAATGTTACGAGCTTGTTCTACCTCTATTCCTGCCTGTCTTCCTCTTTTGGTTCTTTTTAAAAAATAAAGGCAGTTCTCAGAGTTAAGTCAATCAGAGTAATGATATAATTGAAGAAAACCAAGCAAAGCATGACAACATCAAGCTTTGATCAATTATGTAGAAGTGGCCATGGAGTGACATTGTAAAGATGTACTGGATCCTAAAAAAGAAAACGGGAAAAGACTTTATTTATTATTTTCGTACTAGGGATTGAATTCAAGAACTCAGGAACATTCTATCTCCGAGCTATACCCCTAGCCCTTTTTAATTTTTTATTATGAAACATTTTTATTTTCTAATTTGCTGAGGCTGGCCTTGAACCGGCAATCCCTGTCTCAGTCTCCCAAGTATTGGGATTTAAGGCATGCAACAACACACCCAGCTATGAAAAGATGTCTTCCTATTTAGACTGTGTGTGTGTGTGTGTGTGTGTGTGTGTGTGTGTGTGTGTGTGTATTTGAGAGAAAAAAATAAAGTGACTGTGACGTGGTGGTGGTAAACTAAGGAAGCATTAGACCTTCTTTTTTACAGGCGTAGAACTAGCAACCAGAGTGAACCTCTAGGAGCCTAATGCCAGCAGCCAGGATAAATAGTGTCAGAGAGTTCCAAGACATTGAGTAGGGAGAGAGAAAAAGACCAGGACACCGAACCATAAAATTTCTTGTGTCCCTAACAACACAATTATAAGTTTAAATGCTGTTGTCTAAAATACAGCTCTGTAATTATAGTCCTGTGGATTCCATATTTTCTCTTTCTCTCTCTCTCTCTCTCTCTCTCTCTCTCTCTCTCTCTCTCTCTCTCTGGCCTACAGATTCAATTTGTTTAGTTTGTAGGGAAACTGAAGACTAGAAAAGAACATAGAAAAGACCGGAGCGCACTAGCTCTGCACAGTTCTTGGGAATCTGAGAAGCCTACCAGTGCTTCCTGCCTTGTTTCTGGTGATCGCAAGCTGAGACTGTCTCTACGCAGGACACATCAGCACACCCAGATCTGCTCTTCCTTCAGGGACCTTCTCGTGGGAACGGAGGCATCTGCTCACGTCTTACACAGAGGAAGCCTGATGTGAAGTCCCCCACACAGATGACCCAAAGAGGACAGTTCTGACCCCAAGGGCCAGGCAGCTCTTGCCGACCTCCCCTTGGAAACCCCGGTGCCTAAGACCCCTGCCAGCCAGAGCTCTGCTCCCCACCCTCCACTCTGCCGCCCCCCCTCCATACCTGCATGCTCCGCCCCCAGCCCTCTTCCTCTGCGGCCACCATTTCTGTCCAGGTCCTCATCCCTTGCTTGATTACCTGATTACCATGAAAACCTCCTCCAGTCCCCTGGCTCCGATCAGCACTCTCAAAAGTTAATCTGACCATGCCAGCCCTCCACTGGCTGCCCTGGTATTCAAGAGGAAGCAAATGCCGGGGCTGGTGATTCCAAGCTGAGAACCCGCGGTCTCAGGAGTGGCTCACGACATACTCCCTGGCCACCTCCAGCCACCTCCCCACCTGGTGTCCTTCCCTCTTTCTCGGCGGAGCGTCATCTCGGGCCTCTGGGCTTCCTACACGCTGAGTGCTCTCCGGCTGGAACGCCTCCCCCAGCACCCCACACACCCTCTTTTAACTTCTTTTTTTTAATATACTTTTATTCGTGCATTATAATTATACATCATAATGAGGCTGAGGGTGATAGGAACAAAGGTGCACACAGCGTGTGGTGTGTTTGCCACCGCACTCCCCCTGCCTTTTCCCCTAATAAAAGGTGCCGTCACCTCCTCACTGAAGGGCCCGATGTCCTGTGCCACCTTCCTGGACAGCCCACCCCTCTCTCTCGCCCTGGCCAGGCATTCTTCCCAGAGACCACGCTGACAAACACGACTCTAATCAGGGTAACTCTCTGTCTCCCCCATTACCAGGAAGATCCTCAGAAAAGGGTTTTATCTTGCTTTATCTCCCCCATATTTAACGTGGTGTCTGGCAGCTTTGGACGAAGAAGCGATCGCTATGGAAGGAGAGGTTATCAGACTCAAACACAGATGACAGAATCAGAGAAGACATACAACAGCAGCGAGGGAGTTCACGTTGGCTGTATTTAACCGCAGATGACCCAGAAACTCCAGAGAACTCTGGAGAACTCCAAATCTACTCTGTAGAGCTAGCCACACCCATGGGCGACCCAGACACAGAGCTGGCTGAGTCTCCCGGGTGGAGTGAAGCCACATCAAGTATCTTCCCTATTACCAATACTTTTCTTGCTCTGTTTGCAAAAATCAATTTTTTTTCTGCAAAAAGTAAGTCACGGTAGAAATTAAAATGTTTTACTCATTTAGTATGTTTTTGCATATCTTAACATAAAATTCCTGAGACAGACACTATAAGATCATGATTACTTAGAACAGGGAAGTATAAAGGGATACATATTCCTCAGACAAAGAAAACCAAAATAAGTGGAGAAGACAGTGACAAATTCCAGCTAAAGCGGAAAGGCACAGTATTTATCTTCTCTCTTTTCTAAAATATACAGTGATTGGTGCATTGTAGTCGCCCATCATAATGTAGTTCAGAGTATTAGGGACATGCACGTCCACAGCGCTCGGCGGGCTTCCTCCCCCCACCAGCTTCTTTCTATTCCCTCCCTTTCCCCACACATGATTTTGAAATTAGCACTGACAAGTTCATGTCTGTTCATATATGTCAATCAAGTGTTATTTAATTAATTCTCCCTCCTCCCACCACCATCCTCCCCTAGATCCCTCCATCACTCCACTGGGGTTTCTTCTCCATTATCTAAAGTCCCTGTACTCCCTATCTTCCACATAGGAGAGAAAATATATGACCCTTCACTTTCGGTGACCAGCTAATCTCACTTAACATACTGTTCTCCAGGTCCATCCATTTTTTTTCTCCTTAATTTAAAACTGTAGCCAAGTGTGGCGGCACATGCTTGTAATCCCAGTACTTGGGAGGCTGAGATAGGATTGCAGGTTCAAAGTTAGTCTCGGCAATATAGTCAGGCTCTCAGAAACCTAGTGAGACCTTGTTTCCAAATAAAAAAATAAAATCGGACTAGGGGCATAGCTTGGAGGCAGAATACCTCTGGGTTCAATCCCTAGTACCAAAATAAATAA
Source organism: Graphiurus murinus (assembly GCA_004027655.1). Classification (NCBI taxonomy): domain Eukaryota; kingdom Metazoa; phylum Chordata; class Mammalia; order Rodentia; family Gliridae; genus Graphiurus; species Graphiurus murinus. The sequence continues at coordinate 79,950 of PVLC010001008.1, read as the reverse complement.
ATAAATAAACAAACAAACAAACAAACCTGCGCCTTTCATATTTATGCTGTTATTATTTGCTAGGGTTAGATACGTATTTTAAACTCAGTGTGGTATTCTTTACACTGGTGAAGTGAAATAGATATTCTTAATTACATGCTACATATTTCTTACACAGATCCCAACAGATTTTGAAAGCACTGAAAGGCATCGATCTAACAACAATATCTCAGGCAGTGTAAATTTACTATACTTTCTTGATTGGTGTAGGCCACATGTTATTGGATTAATTAGTTTAGAAACATGTTCCCAAGGTCAAAATGAAAAATACCAGTTGGTTCATTTACAGATGCTTGCTAAATGTTGAAATTGACTGTCTAAAGCCTAAATTAAACATTCCAACAGACATGAATAATGCGACCCAGGGGCCTGTTTCCCTAGATGAAAACAAGGATGACCAACTGTAAACCGAAGGCTCCTCTAGGGCTTATCTCCTTACAACTCCAAAACCCCGCTCCTGCTTTCCAACCACATACGACTGTAACACTTGCCAACATTTTTTAACTCATGCATTGCCTTTATTTCTTCAACATTCAGTAATAAGACAAATACAATGCCAATTGGACCTCTTGGCTTTAAGAGGCACTGGGGAATTTTTTGCTAAAATGAATAATCACTACCTTTGTTTGTGTCCTGCTTTGCTCCAGAAAGGATGTTAAGACAACTATAGTTATTACCTCATTGACTCTTCTCACTCCCACGCCCACCTTCCCCTCTTTATAAGCTGACATCTTCATGCTGATTTTGTTTTAAATTGGAAGCAGCCATACATTCATATTTATCAAGACAGTGTGAGTCCCCCAAAGAAGGATGACACTCGATGCATTCATTCCACAAATATTTCTTGAGTTCCTGCCAACTAAACGGCCATGGTTACAAGTTTACAGTCTGGTGGGGGGTACAAACAAACAGGCAATTACAGCATGCTCTGGAACACACAGAAGGGACAGCTCATCCATACTTGGGAGGATTAGAGAAGATTCCCAGAAGTGAAGTTAGCTGAGGATTCAAGGAATTGGACCCGAATGAAGGCAATAGGCATGGCAACCCCACCACGCCAGGTGGAATCCATCCACATGTCAATGAGAGTCTCTTTTCAGGCCAGATGCCGCAAATGTTACCATCGCACTCACATAACCCATGGATGGTCCACAGTGCACCCACACACGATGTGGCATGTGTACCAGGAAAGCTCATGTGTTGGTGATGTAGAAATGTTCAGAGATGGAATACCATCAGGGTTCTAATCTCATCAGCAGATAATCCATTCGTGGGTTAGGCAGGTGGGGAATGGCAGGAGGACGTAGGTCCCTGGGGGCATGGCCTCGGGACTAAATCTGTCCATATCCATCTTGCTCCTTCCCTCTCTCTCTCTCCTTTAGAGCTGCCCTCAGCAGCTTTCTCCCACCATGCCCTGCCGCCATGATGGTTCTGCTTTGGAGTCAGTAGACTGTGACCTTGAACCTCCAAAACCACGAACCAGATAAACTTTTCCTCCTCTAAGCTGTTCTTGTCAGGTGTTTTGGTCACAGTGAGGCAAAAGCTGACTAACACACTGAGGTTCCTCCATTTCCATATTCTGGATTCTTCTGTCTTATGTCACTATCTTTTCCAGTCTCCTAGCTATCGAGCTTTTCAACTCAGCCCAACAAACATCTATCAAGAGCCCATGTGGGAGAGTGTGATAAGCACTGGACCCTGGGCCCCACAAGCACACCATGACCACAGGAGCGTGAACCGAGACAAGCCACTCGACTATCCACTGACCCTTCCACTCCCCACAAACCATGCAGAGTTGATCTAGAACTGACAATCCTGCTTATGAAGCAAATTTCCCCAGGTTGAACTTACGTCAGGTTTGACATATTTTCTGTATTCTGTTTGTCCTTTTTGGAAGACACCAAAGCCCCTTCCCTGGATTCTTTTCCTCTATCCCTCTGAGTATTCTTCCTAAAATGGTGTATTTCTAGCTTCCAGATAATACTGATATTTTCTTAATTCATTTTTACATATCACTGTCGATGTAAAACCACAATTCTGGGACCAAAGACAAATAACAAGTTCTGACCATTTGCCCTTCCAAAAAGCATTGCATGTTCACCAGCTAAGTGAATGGTTGGGTGAGACTTTTTAAAATGTCTCCTCCAATCCTGAGATTTTATGATTTTATGATATAACTGGAGCCATTTTTCTATGAGAACTAAAGGTAATTAAAATTATCCCAACTGACGATGATTTGTAAAAGGAAAATGAGCCAGTATTTCAATGATATTTTATTTCTCTAAGTTACCAAGAAAACTTGGGCAATGGCAAGACTATAGCTGTGTAAATGAGCAAACCAGGCCTGGGCCCTACTTAGTGGTACCAAAGTAGTCTTTGTAGAATCAAAAATATACTGTATTAGTTCCAAACTCCAGCCAGGTGTGGTGGTGCATGCCTGTAATCCCAGTACTTGGGAGGCTGAGACAGAAGGATCACAGGTTTGAGATCAGCTTGTCAGCTTAGGTTCTCAGAAACCTAGCAAGACCCTGTTTCAAAAAATTAAAAAGGTTGGGAGTATAGCTTGGAGGTAGAATGCAAATGGATTCAATCCCCAGTACCACAAGGAAACAAACAAACAAGATCAATTAATCACAAAATCTGAGAAACAGATTTAAAAAGAATGGCCTACATACTTCAGATTATCCACTTTACACCTAACGATTGGGTATTATTCTGCTACACTTCCCAGAATTGAATGTTGATTATGCTTAAAGGTCTTAGTATTAGAAAATACAAAAATTGCCCTCTACCTTTTAGACTTTTTGAAAAGCATTGCAAATACATATCAAGGTTACGCCTACACTCACGTGCTCACGCGTGTCTTTCGTGCACTGTGTTTTACATGGCCAAAATGGAGAGTTTAGCAACATGATTCACATCTTCACGACACGCCTCTCCTGTGCACTTATCATTCAAAGCATGAATAGGACAGCAAGCCACATCTCTCAAGGTCTGCACCAACTTCACCCTCCAGGGGAAAGCACGCCATCAGCATTCTTGCTCTTTTCAGCCAACCTTCTCTCCTACTACTATGTGGAAACACCTTTAAGGTCCCAGGTCTTTCTTAACAGCAAAGAGCTAACCATCTGGATTCAAATCTGGCCTTTACCACTTCCTAGCTATGTGACCCTGGTAAGCAATGTTACCCCTCTGGGCATTAGTTTCCTTATGTGTTCAAAACAAAACAAAGCAAAAAACCAGATAATCATAATATGACCTTCCTTATAAGATTATTGTCATATTTCAATAATTTCCTCCCCTCATTTCCATCTCTAATTAATGTCAAAACTGGCTCCTTTAAAGAATTCTGAAGAAGTTATTGGTATGTAGGAAAACAAACACGGTAAAGCCACCCAGTCCTAAAAAGAAAGGTTTTGTAATTGCTCTGGCTCAACTGTTTGAGTCACATTTAATGAATGGAATTTTCAAGAACAAAAACAGAGCTTCCCTGTACAACACCTAAGACAAGAAAACAAGTGTTATAGAGGCGGAGAGTTCAAAGAACTGGCTCTGGAGGGCGGGGTGGTAGCCATAAGTCACACTTTGATGAAATGGGGGAAGGAGTTCTCCCTCAACTAGAAGCAATCTTTTCACGTCATCTTCCTTCTCACTACGTCAGATCTACTGTTAAATCCAGGGTCAACCCCCTCGGAACCCTGTGTGCATTTGAGAAGACCCAGAGAGACGGGAGAGGCCAGCGAACAGAACGGTCAGTGAGAATTACTAGTGACTACAGACGCCCAGATGAGTGACAGTTTATGGGGGAGGGGACTACAGAGTGGACCCCTCCATTTCTCCCATGACATTCATGGCTGTTGTGTTTGGATAAAAACTAAAAGTGTTACCCAAGCAACATCCATCTCATTAGAAAGAGGGGAATGACCGAACACCAGAAAATACCATGGCCCTCTTGAAGGCAACTGGTTTAGAACGGGTGAATCATTCTGAAATGGCCACACACACACACACACACCAAAAACAAACTGATGACTCGTCAGGCTCTACTTCTGCTTCTCCTATCGGGTCTGCTGGTGAGCCACACAATCAACTTGAAAATGGTATTCTCAACAAGGCGCCCGCTTGCTAAGAGAGGACCTCTGACTCTCCCTGCAAAGGGGCCTGTCTTTCCAGACCACACTGCGATGCCACCGAGTTTGCCGCCCTAGTGGTGGCATCCCAACCCAAGTCCAGTGACAGCAACATCCTGAGCTGAAGGAGCTGGGGAAGGCCGAGCCGGCAGGTCCGCCGTGGCACAGACCACACGGAGGAAGCGACCCTACCGGCCCTCCGCCCGTCAGCTCCAGAACTGGCTAGTCGCACATAGCCTCTACTCTGAGCATGAGGCCCCGGACAGTTCATTTCCTGTCCCCTTCGAGCTCCACCTTTGAGTGCTACTCCAGACAGTCCCAATTTTTTGAAACACCAAGCCAGTAAAAAGGGGACAGAAGTGCATAACCTTCATCACGCTAAAGCCTTCCGCCTGTAGCCCCTGAGTGTGACCAGAAGGAGCCAGGGGAAGGCACACGCCATCCCGCTGCTCAGCCTGCCATTATTTTCTTTCCCAAGACACCTTATCTCACCTCTCCCTGAGGATGACTCCGAGCTCCAGCTCCAGAATTCCTTCAATCGCAAGTAATGATCTCCATGCTGGGCCTTCTGTTTTGCAAAGTCCCTCAATTTGGGATGGGTTGAGACATCCACAGGCTAAGTAAGAACTCGCAGGACCCTATCTGGTTTTTAGAATCTTAGTGGCAAAGAGTCTTACTTAGGGAAGGAGCGCCATTCCAAAGCCCCCTCCTCTTCGTACCCTACACTGGAGGTCACGGGCACTAAGCCTGCATTTCTTTCCTCCCCTGCTACAGAAAGGAGGCCACACTGGGAAATGTGCCACCCCTCAAAGGAAGCTGACTTGGAATGGTCTGTCCCCTGAGCATTCTGGGTATTCCGGGAGTAGAGGAGAGGTGTTAGCATCCATCGGGAGAAGGCGGGCAGGGGAAAGGCTGCAGCCGGGCAAAGTTGCTCAGGACCCCTCACTCAGGCTGCTTTCTGGCCCCACGACTCTGTGTGCCCTTTCCTACCACTCCACCCCGATCTATTTGCTGAAGACCTCAGGACGTGTCTAAGAGGTTCTGAATTATTGACAAACCCAGGGAAGATGCTTTGGAAAACATCAAGTCCAAAAACAGACCTGTGCAGTTAATGCAAACACTTGGTCATGAGCAATTTCCTTTTTAAAGCCAAAAAAGGGTTGGGGGAGGGGGAGACTACCCCTGCTGCTAAATAATAATGATATTCACAGAACCACAGACACTGACATTCCCAGGGTCACAATCCCTCCAGCTTTACTCACCCCTAGCCATCTTGCTCCTTTATTGGCAGCCTGTTGAATCTGGACTCTTTTGAGGGTGACATGGTAAACAGCTCCTTCCTCTACCTCTTCACCCCAGTCCTGAATCGAGCTCTGCCAGGGATGGGATAAAGAGAAAGAAAAAGAGTATTTTTTTTTTTTCCTCTCTGCTAACCACAATCTATCCCAGCTGCTTTGCTGCTTACACTAGCACTCCGGGCACACAAGATGGGCTGTTCAAAATAAATATCACAATCAGAGCACTACAAGACACATTGCGATAGAGGGAATGCTGAGATTTTCTTGGCTCCCCGCCCTTTCCTGTGGTATCAGGATCCCCGGGCTTTTCCATTTAGTTATTTTTCCTAGACTCGCTCACATATCTCAGATAGTTTTTTTTTTAACTCTTTTTTTTTCTTCTTCTTCTTTCATAAAGAAACGGTGATTTAGAACCAATTCAGGTTTCACCCTGAAGAGGAAAAGTAACTCATTTGTTGAAAAAGTTTGTACTTTTCAAAGTGGCTCAATCATTCCAGCAAACTGGGTTTTAAACTCGGACACAAACAAGCGTTTAAAATGCCAAAAGTCCTCGCTCCTTTGGAAGGGAAATGGTCTGCCTGTCTTTTTCTCCTCTTTATTGTTTTGGAAACCAAAAAGTTAGCGGGGGCGGAAAGTTTTGATTTCCGAAAACTAATCTTCCGAGTGCAGAAAAAGCAATCCACTAGCATGTGACTTCAACGCAAATGCATGCAGCGACCCCCTGGATTTCCACGTCGCCAGCTAAACCTCAGATCTGGATTAAAGGGCTGCTGGGACGGGCGCAGAGGCGCGCCGCGGCTCACCCCGGGAGTTCTTTCAAAGTTCTCCTCTCCTGACAGCATCTATCCCAGACCCGGCGCCGCCGAGGCCGCGGCTGAGGAAGGAGGGAGCGTGCAGAGGGAAGAGTCGCGCAGAGAGAGAGAGAGAGAGAGAGGAATCCCAAGCAGGGCGAGCAAGCTTCGGCTGCGAGTCCGGGATCGGCTCGCGCGGCTCGCTCCGAGGGAGTCCAAAACACGCCCAGAGACAGCGGGAGAAGATTCCCCACCCGAGAGCCGCGGGACGAGGCAGGGAGCTCGCGTTACCATTTTAGCTTGCCAAAGCAATTTCATTCTCAGCCTTCGCTCCGGTGCGCGGACGTTGCATGATACGCCGCGGCGCCCGCTCGCGTCCCGTCCCGTCGGGTCCCGTCCCGTCCTGTCCCGTCCCGTCCTGTCCCGTCCCGGGCGGCCGCCGCGCTGTCCCCGCCGCCGCGCGCGACTCGGCCACAAAGGGAGCGCGGCGAGCGAGCCAGCCAGCCAGCCGGCCAGGCGCAGACTCCTCCCCGCGCCGCTCCGTGATGTCAGGCTTTCCTGTTTGTGCTCGGAGCGCACTCTCCCTTTCTTAAATCCTGCCGAGGAAGCCAGCAGGAAATCATTTCCCCAGCCCCGGACAGACCGGGAAACAACCCTTTCAAGTTGATCGGGTTTTCCCGATGGCCGCCAGGTGCCAAAATAGAAGCATGTGTGCGGCGGGGGATCTGAGCGTGTCTTCTCCTTCACTAAGAGAACCAAGGGAGGCCAGGGGCAGAAATACTTCTATGAACTGCCAGTTGCCTCCTTTGAATTTAGAATCATTAAATCAGAGTGGCCCCCATGAGAGCAGCGATTCCAGAAGCCAGGAAGTTTTTCATGAGACAAAGGATAAAGTCAGAGGATACCTGCATGTCCACAAAACCATGCCTGGGGGGCTATTATACCCAGCCCAGCATGGCCAACTCCCGAGATGAAATCGCTCTGCACTTCTTCCACCACCTCTTCTGAGAAAGCTCAAGTACTGGACAACTGGCCATCGCGGGTGGGTGGAAGGGGCCAAAGCAGGGAGGCTTGTGCTGGGCCAGACAGTCCAGAAACTGGGCCATCGGGGGCTCTGGGGTCCTGTGAGTCTCTGCAAGTGTAGACAGCACAGGTTGAGTTGGATGCTTGTACTACAGGGACCCGGGGGATAATAAGGGCAGAGAGAAGCCCTTCATAGGACCACTGCCAATGGGGTTTTATCATAATGGAAAGATCTGTGTTGGGACAAAAGATTATCACATGTTCTAGAGTCAGTTTTAATAGATCAACAGGAACAGATACAAGCTAATAACACAATCAAATTTATCACCTGCCAGAATTCCATGCCAATTACACAGACTTAGGGCTCATGTGTCTTATACCATTCACCTCCCACCAAATGTAATCAATCACCTTTAAGATTCTTCTTTCTTTCTTTCTTTTTTCCTGTTTGTTTTCTACTGGGGATTGAACCCAAGGACATTCTACCTCCAAGCTACACCCCCAGCCCTTTTATATCTTTTGGCTTGAAACAGGGTCTCATTAGGTTGCTAAAAGTCTCCCTGTGTTGCTGAGATTGGTCTCAAATCTATGATTCTCCTGTCTCAGCCTCCCAAGTACTTAAATTACAGGCATGCGCCACCATATACCCAGCTTAAGTTTTAAAAGAAGAAAATAAAAGGCCTTCTACTATTCTAGAGTATGAGTCTGGGCTTTGGTTAATAATAAATACATCGTGAGCTGAAAAGTTAGAGAATCAAGTGAACTGATGTTTTCAGGAGAGCAAAATAAATCACAGCAAGGGCCCAGCAAGGAGAGGGGGGGGGGAAGGATCTTTGGACGCTGGAGAAGATCTACAAGTCACTCAGTAAATAAGTTCCTAGAATTATAACCAAAACCTACAGGTCTCAGTGGCTGTGTTGAGAGAATGCTCTTTTTTATCAAACTGAAGTGGTTGTTTCTGTTTAAAAAACAAACAAACCACCACCACAAAAACACAAACACAGATTATATCCTTCTGTGATGGCTAAGATAGGGTGTCCCCAGGATCCAGAGCCATCCTGAGGACCCCAGGTCCACCCCCAGAGGACCATTCAGTGATACTGAAGACTACAAAATGCACCTGAGGACTGGTAAGCAACACGTTAATTTCACCACTACTTTAGCCTGAATTGGGGTTATTATCTGGACATTATTGAAGACTGTCCACTTCAGAGACAGCATGCAGTTTCTTCACCCTTGCCCATCCCAGGATCGCCTTCCCAAACAGTCAGGGAGCAACTCAAGGCCCTGCAAGGGTTTCAAGTCTCTTCCTCCTCCTCGCCTCCACCACCCGTGCCCTGGCTGGCCACCTGGTGGGTGAGTGGACGACAGGCCAGCGGATCCCCTGGACGCAGGTGCAGAGCCTGGACACTGCTTCCCTGCACTTGCGTGTCCTCGTCTGTAAAACACCAAGCACCCGCATCGGAGAGTCTGAAGGAAGGTTAAATGAAATCCTGTACTCGAATCACACAGCACACGGTAAGTGACCAGGAAGAGATCCATTTTCTTGCAGTACTTCCTCCCAGACTGCGTTTACCCAGGTCCCATGAAGAGCTGCTACCGACACAACTGGGGGAAATCTGAGGCGATGCCTTGCTGAGTTGCACTAGAAATTCAGAGAGGATTCCAAGAGTAATTGTGTTTATATTTGATAATGCATTTAATGTTGTACAAATTATTTTCTGCAAAAACAAAAACAATAATGACAATGAAGGCTTGTTTTAGACTACACAAAACAATCGAATGTGGCAGTTTACAAATTTTTTATATTTGCTTAAAAAAATCTCACCTGTATTCAGTGCAGCTGTTATTACTTTAATACCAGTACCTTTGAATTAAAATACTACTAGACAGTATTTGGAAATGATAAACCAGGAAGCCACTTATGATTCAATTTGAATTTATTTACCAGTCTAGCCCTCCCATAACCTAGCAGGGTTCTGAGAAGATAGGTTATGTTTTTGTTAAAAGATCAGCAATGGCTGCAGTTTTCAGCATATAAATCTTCTGTCTCTTTTGGTAAATTTATTCCCAAGTATTTTATTCTTTTTTTTTTCTTTTGGTACTAGAGATTGAACCCAGAGGCATTCTACCTCTAAGCTAGACCCCCCACCACCAGCCCTATTTTATTTTTTATTTTGAAGCAGGGTCCCTCTAAGTTGCTTAGGGTCTTGCTAAGTTACTGAGGATAGCTGAAAAACCTACAATCCACGTACTGGGATTACAGGTGTGCACTGAGATTACAGGTATGCACCACCATGCCTGGTGTATCTTTTTATGCTATTGTAATCAATACTACATTCTTAATTTCATTTTCTGATTGTTGTTAGTGAATAGAAACAACTAATTTTTATACATTGATTTTTTATTCTGTAACTTTACTGAATTTGTTTATTAGTTCCTATAGTTATTCTGTTGATATAAATAAACAGACATACCATGTTTATGGACTGGAAGACATAATGCGTTAAAGTCCAGGTTCAAAGCAATCCCTATCAAAAGCTCAATCATACTTTTTAAAGAATAAAAAAATCTTAAAATTCATATATAACCACAAAAGATCCCAAATAGCCAAAGCAAACTTGAAAAAGAACAAAGTTGGAGGCATCACACGTCCTGATTTTGAAACATATTACAAAATTACAGTAATCAAAACAGTATGGCACTGGCATAAAGATAGACATATAGACCAAAGGAACAGAGTGGAGAGCCCCAAAATAAGCGTGTATGGTCAATTGATCTCCAACAAGGGTGCCAAGAATATACAACAGGTGTATACAACAGGTGCCAAGAAAATACAAGCTTTAGGAGACTGGTGTTGGCAATGATTTCTTGCTTATGACACCAAAAGTAAACCCAACACAACAACAAATAGACAGGAGTAACTACAGCAAACTAAAAAATTTCCTCACAGCAAAGAAAACAATCAACACAGTAAAAAAGCAACCGATGGAGTGGAGAAAATACTTGTAATACACATATTTAATAAGGTATTAATATCCATAATAGATAAGGAACTCCTACAATTCAATAGCAAAATAATTATGACAATAGTACAATTTAAAAATGGGCAAAGGGGGCCCAGGGTGCAGCTCAGTGGTAGAGCACTCTCCTAGCATGTGCAAAGCCCTGAGTCCCATCCCCAGCACCAAAAAATGAAATGGACAGAAGATCTGAATGCACACTTTTCCAAAAAACACATATGAATGACCAACAGGTATATGAAAAGATGTTCCACATCACTAATCATGGAACAGACGCAAGTCAAAACCACAATGAGGCATCACCTCACACTTGTTGTTAGGTGGCTATTTCTTAATACTATTAAAAAATAGTATTAAGAAAATAAGTATTGGTAAGGATGAGGAGAAAAGGGAACCCTGGCACATTGTTGTTGGGGATGTAGACGGGTACAGCTACTATGAAAAACAGTATGGTAGTTCCTCAAAAAAATTAAAGATACAACTACCAGTCAGGCACAATGGCACATGTCTGTAATCCCAGTATGTAGGAGGTTGTGACAGGAGGACTGCAGGTTCAAGGACAGCCTTAGTAACTCAGTAAGACCCTCAGCAATTTAGCGAGACCCTGTTTCAAAATAAAAAGGGCTAGGTTGTACCTTGGAGGCAGAATGCCTGTGGGTTTACTCTCAGTACCAGAAATGAAAAGAGAAGGGAAAGGAAGGGGAGGGAAGGCCCAGGCTACCATATGATCCAGTAATGCCAATTCTTGGCATTTATCCAAAAGAATTTAAAAGAAGATCTCAAAGAGATACCTGCACTTCCAGGTTTATTGCAACTTTAGTCACAAAAGCCAAGATATGAAAGCAACCAAGATGTTCACTGACACAGATAAACAGAAAATGTGGTGTGTATGCATGTATATAGAGTATAAATATATATGGTATGTAATATAATATTTTATATACATATACGTATACACACAGTAGACTATTATTAAGCCCTAAAGCAAAGGAATCCTGCCATTTGTGACTACATGGATGACTGCGGAAGACATCATATGAAGTGAAATAAGTCAGACCCAGAAAGACAAATACTGTATGATCTCACCTATAGGTGGAATCTAAAACAGACTCACCCATAGAAGCAGAGTCGAATGGTGACTGCCAGGCAGGGTGGGAAGGACGTGGTGGTGATGATCAAAGAACAGAAAGCTTGAGTTATGCCTGATGAATGAGTTCTGGAGAGCTGCTGCTATATAACACCATGCCCATAGCTGCCGATACTAAACTGCATACTGGGAATTTTTTTTTTTTTTTTTTTTTTTTTTGCAGTACTGAGGATGGAACTCAGGGGCATTCTACCTCCGAGCTATACCCCCAGCCCTATTTTTTATTCTTTATTTTGAAACAGGGTCTCACTCACTAAGTTGCGGAGTGCCTCACTAGGTAGCTGAGGCTGGCCGCGAACCCGGATCCTCTGGTCTCAGCCTCCCAAATGCTGGGATTACAAGCGTGCGACATCACGCCCGGCTTATACTTGGAATTTTTGAAGAGGGTAGATCTTAAGTATTCTACACATACACACACACACACACACACACACACACACACACACACCACAACAACTACTACTATTACTACTAATAATAATAGAGGCAAGAGGAATCATGGCCTTGCTGGTTTCATGGATATATACTTATGCTCAATTCATCAAGTTATATATACTAAATATGTTCATCATTTTAATCTCATTTATACCTCAAAGTCATTTAAAAAAAACCCACAACAAGGCAAGTTGTTAGGAAACACCCAGGCTGGGCTTTGTCCTCCTCCAGGTCAGTGCTGGACTGTCCTGTCATACGCCCAGTCAAAAGTGTAGGAAAACAGTCCTGAGGGCAATAAGAAGAACAGTATGACTACAGGAAGAAAGGTAAACACAAGTGCTCAGGATTCCCCTTCTGAGCCTTAAGACTACTGAGTACAAACCGTCTCGACCTGCCCACAGCCATTACCTAAACAAGACTGATCTGACAACTTTCCTACTCACGGGTAGTAGATTTTTTTTAATGACATTGATAATAAGCATTTTGTAATATTTTATTCATAAACTGTATCATCTACTTATACAGCCCTTTAAATTTTTCTGAGGAGGATATAAGCAGCTAAATCTTTTACTTTTTAGATCCTTCCTCTACTGCAAGCTATTTAATTCTTTGAACAGCCCTGTGAAATGCTTCTCCCTGTTCTTCCAGGGTGCAGGCTGTGTTGCTTACCAGTTAACTTTCCATTGGCATCTGACCATCCCGCGGTGGCTGTTTCCAGCTATGAAAAGTGGGCTTGGGCTGGGGGTGTATCTCAGGGGTAGAGGTGTATTTAGCATGCACAATGCCCTGGGTTCAATTGCGAGCACCCAAAATGAAAACAAAAACAAAACACAACAAAGAAACCTAGGGTGGCCCTACCCACCTACTTTGTGCTTGAACTTTCAACCTTGCTTTGCAAAGGCCAAGGAGCCAGTGATGCTTGGCTAAATATGAATAGTCCTTTGAACACTTCTTAAGCAGTAGAGAGTTACTTCCATTATTCTGAGAGACCAAACTGATTTTATTAATTATCCAAGAGCTCCTCCAAGGTATGAGTTAAAATTCTCAATGCACTGTTACTAGGCTCTTCCATTTAAACAAGCAAATTACAAGCCAATTTTAGACAGACCTACTAGAACTAAAGAGGCTGCCCTAGGGGATAGAAAATGAAGACAGAAGAAATATAAACAAATAGCAGGCCACAGATGGCAGGCCAAAGGCAGAGGCCTCCTCCGGCCAGGATGGCAAACACTCTCCAACGAGTGGCTGACCAATTGCCGGCGGTTACTCTTAATTGTTGATGATGCTCTCGGAGGAGGAAGCTGAGTACTGGAATGCTGTTTGTAAGTTGGGTTAATGAGCATTATTACCTCATCTAATTATAGATTTCTGTAAAAGAAGAAAGGACACACAGCCAGAAAATTGTTCACGTGGTTGAAAAGATCAAAACACAATAATCAGCTCAGACATAATGCCGGGTTGTGTGATATACACTAAAACCCCGCGGAGTGGGAGATGAGTGAGTGGCCTGAAGCCACCAAGGGCTGCGGCCAAGATTCGGACAGGAATCTTGAAGATATCAAGGCACTTGGCCAAGTTACATATATTTTTTCAAGGCTAAAAGATCCTCCTTCTTCCATAAGAATGGTATTGAAATGGTTCTGAAAACTCAGATAAATTACAACTGCTATATCAAAGTGGCTAGGAGTGATGGTTCTTCAGGAAGAGATTCCTAGATCTGAGTCCCAGATCCACTACTTTATCAGAGGCACGGCCTCGAACACCTATTCCTTGTACAGAACAGGAACACAAACACCTTCCACGCTGTCTCAGAGCAAGGATAAACTGAGATCATCCACACCAAGTCTTTAGCCCGGGCTCCAGTGCCATGGTTGATACTCAATGTTGTCTATTGTTGTTGTTGTTATCATTATTGAAAGCTAGGCCAAAGAATTGCAGAAGCCGCAGGAGACTGATGATGCTTAAAATCAGACCCACATTTTGAATAGCTTTAGATTCTGTAGCTTGAAGCCCAAACCTCATGATACAGAGATCACAGTGAGAACCAGAGACCCCATCAACTGTTGAGTGAATGAGCCACGTTTACTGAGTTGCCGTGTTGCACCAAAAATTACTACGTTTGATTTTCTCGTACTCTTTACACCATGCTCCACATAGCTGTCAGAGTGAGCTTTCCGAACCACAGCACCATCTCCTGCTGTTCCTACACCCCTCCAGGGGCTCCCCATTGCTGAGGAGCAAAGCCTGAATCCTGTCCATACCCCACAGGCTCTTGCGCAGGCTGCCCCTTGCACCCCCTGTGTTCCCTGCACTCCAGCACATCAGTCTCTTGCCAATGTCTGGATGCATCTGGCTCCCACAGGAGCCTTTGCACTTGTAGTTCTCTCCATCTGGAACCTCCTTCCCTTTTCTCTTGTCTCATTTAGGTTAAATGCCCCTATAATGTGATCTCACGCATGTTCTCTCTTTGCAGCAATTATATACTGTATAAATGTAATTGTATGCTTATTTGATAAATACCCATTTCTCCCATTAGACTGTAAACTCTAGGAGGGCAGTGGTAATGCCCATCGTTCCTCACCGTTGTATTCTAGCACCGCACACAGAGTAGATGCCGGGTAAATGTCTAGATAGATGGATGTCAGGCTATAAAATCAGTGAGTATTTAGTTATTGTTGTTAAATGATATAACTAAATCTTAAATAATATCTCTCTTAAAGTTGCTTATGCCTTAAAAGCAAGAAAGAGCATAACGGAGATGATTAAAAATAATTTTATGGAGCCATAAAACAACAAGTACAGATTAAGAGATCAGAGCAGACTGAGCAATGTGGTGCCCAGAGATACTTAGAAAATCCATCAGAGCTGGGCATGGTGGCACACGCTTGTAATCCCAGTACTTGGGAAGCTGAGACAGGAGGATCATAGGTTTGAGGCCAGCCTCAGCAACTTAGTGAGGCCCCTCATAGCAACTTAGTGAGACCCTGTTTCAAAATTTAAAAAATAAAAAAGAAGGTTGGGGATGTAATTTAGAGGTAGAATGCCCCTGGGTCAAGCTCCAGTACCACAAAAAAAAAAAAAAAAAAAAAAAAAAGGAGGATGATGAGGAGGAGGGGGAAGAAAAAAAAGAAGAAGAAGAAGAAAGAAAAGGAAAACCAGTCAGGACTTTCTCACTTTTAGAGATTTTCCAGATAAGCACAGTTAAGTCTGTGGTAACTACTACCTTTGAAGAAAAAAAAGAAAAATGTTTTGGAAGGAAGAGAGAAAGAATTCTTCAGTAAAGAAGAGGAAGGCATGTTCAGAGGAAGTGGGAAAAGATGGTATCTGGTTGTAGAAGTAGACTGTATAGTCCAGGTAAGTGGGTGTGGATAAAGTGACCAGTTGGTGGAGTTGGTTTTTTTTTTTTTTTTTCTTAACTGATCATTGAAATGATAAAACAGAGTATCAACAAGATGATTCTACTTGTCCTTAGGTAAGTGGAGAAAGCACAAAGGAAGGCTATGAAAGTAATGTACATGCCAAATAATTCACACCTACACTCAGTGAGACAGCACAAAAGTTTTGAAGGTGGTTGTGTGTGGTGGCTCACGCTTGTAATCCCAGTACTTGGGAGGCTGAGACCAGAGGATACAGGTTCACAGCCAGCTACTTAGTGAGGCTCTCGGCAACTTAGTAAGACCCTGTTTCAAAATAAAGAATAAAAAATAGGGCTGGGGGTGTAGCTCAGAGGTAGAATGCCCCTAGGTTCAATACCCAGTACTGCAAAAAAAAAAAAAAGTTTTGAAATTAAAAAAATGACCCTGAGAGTAATGTTTGAGGAAAAGCTAACGTAAATGTTGCAACTTAATGTTATGCAGCATGCTGCAAGTAAAAGAGGGAAAGCAAAACACAAAAAGCCAAATTGCAAGAGGACACTGGGATTGTGACAGGAACAGGAAAATAAAGAGAAAATGGGAAGGGCTTCTGCTTTGGAAAAAAAATATTATGTCCTTAGCTCTGGGGAGAAAAAAAAACAGTTATTGAAAAGTGGTAGAGAGGAAAGCCGGGCGTGGTGGCGCACGCTTGTAATCCCAGCATTCGGGAGGCTGAGACCGGAGGATCCGGGTTCGAGGCCAGCCTCAGCTACCTAGTGAGGCACTCCGCAACTGAGTGAGACTCGGTTTCAAAATAAAGAATAAAAAATAGGGCTGGGGGTATAGCTCGGAGGTAGAACGCCCCTGAGTTCAATCCCTAGTACTGCAAAAAAAAAAAAAAAGTGGTAGAGAGGAAAGGGGAAGATTAGAAATGAAGGTGAGTAGTAAGTTAGTCCACAGAAGGAGGTTTTTGGAAGCCACAAATTCACACAGTTCTTCCTTTGAGAAGAAAAGCAGGCTGAACAGTTTTACAGTGCATGTACCATTGAAGAAAAAACAAGTGTCCAGAGGAAAGAGGAAGAGGGAAAGAAGAACAAGGAGAGCTGGAGCTGAGGAAATGAATGCCAAAAGAGAAAGTTCATTGCATTTAAAAACCCTTGAAGTCAAACACAGTAAAATCAGTCTTGGAATAAAGCATTCCAGCAGTATTTCCAACAAAAGCTTTACATTCTCCCATTATCACAAGATGCTGTGTATATTTTAAGAGAGTTTCCCACTTAAAACATAAAAGTTTTGGAAAAATTATCACCAGTTATTCTTTTCTATGACACTCTTCAATAAAATGTAACCAAAGTTAATTGAAAGTCTTAGTGTGGTCAGTTACATAACACCAGAATTGCTGAATAGCTTAAACACAGTGTTTTCCCAGAAATACTTGTCTTTTGGATGAAACCAAGAATGGAAAGTTTCTGCCTTAAAGAAGAACTTTTGAGAAGGTGGAAAGAGAAGAAAAACATATATAATGAGACTACAACTTTAACAAAAATTAGCCAAAATGCTGCAAATATGCTAACTACTCACAGAGACACCCAAAAACACAAAGGAAAGTGAATTTTATCACGTTTAGAGAGCTGATTTGTGGATCGTATATCAATTAGATAATGTCTTTTTGAAACTCAGAAAATATCTCATATATTGTCTTTGCCAGGAACACATTTAAACAGATCTTTGGTTCTTGCTATTTTCCTCTTAAATTGGCAGAATCAGCTCCTAGTGACCCATGCTGGTCCTGTCTGGTGTGAGTTATGAAGTGAGGTCTGTAGGATGAACCGTGTTCTGTTTGGGGCAGGAGAGGGGAGGAGGAGTTACCCTGGTTGATTCAGCTTCTTCTAGGTGACCGAAGAGCTGCTGTTCCTCCAAGCTGCACACGGCCCTCCCCTACCCCTGGTTCTTCTTTTCTCCTCTCTCCTTTCCTCCAGGAAGTGTGAGTGTGAGTGTGTATGTGTGTGTGTGTGAGTGTGTGTGTGTGTGAGTGTGCGTGTGTGTGTGTGTTGTGGGAGGGGAAACTGATAGAGCAGGAGGCTGGGTTTCATCTCGAACCTTAGTTATACAACTTAATGATTTTTTGAAGCATAAAATCAACAAAAAGACATAGTAAAGAAGGGATGGTACAATGGTAGATTTTGTGCCAATCTTGTAGCCAAATAAGGAATATGCTTTTTCATATAGCCAAATAGGTAGTATGTAACATTGTGCAAAGGAATTTCTCTCCTATAACTCGCCAGGCAAAGGAATTTCTCTCCTATAACTCGCCAGGTCGCCTTCTGTCCTGTCAGCTTGTCCTGGATACCACCCTGGTAATGGCCCAGCGGGCCTCAGCCTGAGGCCCAGCAGGCATGCAGGGCACCCGTGCCCAAGGCTAAGCTTTTGCACCACCGACCCCCTCCCCCCACCTGAGAAGCCTGGGGGGTGAAGTGGGGATTGGAGAAGCAGTGAGAAACTCTTCAATTGATTGGGTCTATAAATCCATACCAGAAATACACTGCACTAGAGGGTGCAGAAAGTTCTAGAATGGGTTTCAAGTACCTAATAGAAATTAAACTGACTTTGAGTGCAGGTTCCAAGAATTCCAGGGCAAAATTGGAACTCCCGGGATTTTGTCATGGCAGTAAACCACAGCAGCAGGACGCTGTTTGGGTCAGCTTTCTCACTGCCGTGACTCAAAATACCTGACTACAACAACCGAGAAGAAGGAAGATTTCAGGAGGTGCGGTCCACGCTAGCCCAGGCGAAGTCTGCAGAACTCAGCTGTGGTGGCAGGAGGCAGAGAGAGCAGAACCTTCCATACCATGGAGGTCAGAAGCAGAGAGAAAGGAGCAAGGGGAGGAGGGACCATATGCAACCCCCAAGGCCACATCCCAGAGACGCCTGGTCAGCAACCAAGCCCCACCTCCAGCACAGCTGCCTTGTCTACAGGAGGTCTGTCTACCTAACCAAGATGGCAGGACAGCAAGGTAGACAAGTCTGCTCCTTCTGACTGTGTGTGTGTGTGTGTGTGTGTGTGTATGTGTGTGTGTATGTGTGTGTTATTGGGGCCTGAACCAGGGACATTCAATCTCTGAGCTATATCCCCAACCCAATTTTATTGCTAATTTTGAAACAGGGTCTCACTGAGATGCAGAGGGCCTCAGCTAAGTTGCTGAGGCTGGCTGGGAACCTGTGATTCTCCTGTTTCAGCCTCCCAAGTACTGGGATTACAGGCACGCACCACCACACCAAGCTCTCTGACTCTTATTTCAAAGGACAGAGCCATCATGGCAATCAGTGAGCACCTATCTCTGGGAGAGAACAACAAAATTCCTTCTTGTTTAACTTATCAATTTTGGTCTCTGTGACAAGTAGCCAAATCTATACCTCAATTAATATACCTGTTAAAAAGAACAAAAGTCAGTAGAGATAGGAAAGTCACTTAGCCAAAGACTAGGTCATACTATCCCAAAACTTACTGGGACATACTCTGATTCACCTATTTATTATTATACTATGAATATTTACTCAGTGTCCACGATACACCAGGCCCTGTGTTAGGACCACCAAACTAGCTCTCAACATGACAAATGCGATGCCTGCCTCACAGTGTTCGTGGATTAGAGGAGAAACAAAGAGAAAATAATATAAGAGGTGTGATCTGAAAGATGAGATGGAATTGAAGAGAAGCAGTAAAGGAAGAGGATGGTAGAGGAAGAGAGAGAGAGAGAGAGAGAGCAATTCAGGCAGAGGAAACAGAGATCACAGATCAGAAAGAATCCTGGATGTGGCCCACGAGTTCACAAATATGCCAAATAGGCTGATATTGTACATTTTTTCTAAAAAAAGAAATGGTACTATATCTTATCTTCTTGAGCACTATTTTATCTTAGTATAATGGTTTCCCCTTTATCCATAGGCACAGGGTCCAAGAACCTAGCAGATGTCTGAAACTGTGAATAGTACCCAACCCTATGTATACTGTGTTTTTTCCTAAACATATGTATCTATTATAAAGTTGAAGTTACAAGTTAAGACACAATAAGAGATTAACAGTAAAACAGAATAGTTGGAACAATATATTGTAATAAAAACATTATGTGAATATAGTCTTTCTCTCTCTGAAGAGTCAAGACAAATCTTAATATTTTCAAACCACAGTTGACCATATGTTACTGAAACCATGGATAAGGGGGGAGGGGAGCTACTTGGTATAATACATTAACTGATATATGTCCCTTGGAAACATGAAGCATGTTTTGTTTTATTTTATGTAATACCATAATCCTCTGTCCAGGTAAGTAAATAATCATTTGGCCTCAACAGGATGTATACTATGTAAAGTACTGAATTGTGCATGCTGGTCCTCAATCCTGAATCTAAAGTAAAAGAGGAGCCAGGCATAGTGGCATACACCTGTAATCCCAGTACCTGGGAGGCTGAGACAAGGAGAATCACCAGTTTGAGGCCAGCCTCACCAGCCTCAGCAATTTAACCAGACTCTGTTTCAAAAATAAATTAAAAAAATAAAAAGGGCTGGTGGTATAGCTTGGAGGTAGAATACCCCGGGTTCAATCCCCAGTACCAATAAATAAACAAATAAATAAAATAAAGGAGGTCTGGTGGTTAATTTCCTGTGTCACCTTGACTGGGCCACAGAGTACCTAGATTAAGCATTGTTTCTGGGTGTGTTTGTAGAGACACATGTGGGAGAGAGCTGCATCTGAAGTGGTGGACTGAGTAGCCTGTCCTTTCCAACATAGGTGGCTGCCACGACACCTTAATAACTGGATCTTGAGCAAGGCTCGGTCTGCTGGAGTCCTGCAAGGCAGATGATTCCAAAAGAAGGAATGCGTGGCATATCCCACTTTGCTTTATGTTATATTCTGGAAATTTGGGGTGCTTTGGGTTTTGTTTTCATGTTAATTATAAAGGAAAATTTCTTAGAAACACAAGATGGCTGGACGAATTATGATACCTCAATATTAGCTGAAAAAACAGTGCCTCAAGATAATCTATAAGGTATTCATTAACCTTTTACAAACATCAGGAAATGGGCTTTGCAAGCTTAGTTACTAAACAGCCTTATGTTCCCTCTCAGCACAGGTATAGAAACAATATAAATAAGCCAAAGAAACTTAGGTCTACTATTTTATCTATGAGTAAAGAAAGCTTTAAGACAGATAGTTTGCCCCACTCTAAAATTTCTCTCCCTTGTCTCCACCACACATTAACTAACTCTAGTTGCCTGAGAAAAAGATAAACACTGCTTACAGGAACTAAACAGATAGTGAAGATTTAAACTAACGGATAGAAACTCTTCGTTGTTAACCTTTAACACTGCTTTTGTACTAAAAGAATTTTTATATATGTATTATTTTGTAACCTTTACTACTTTCTTAATCTCATCAAATACCATGAGAAATGGCTTTTCTAGTTAAAGATGTACCCACTCGACCTTAGGAAAAACAAGTCTGTAAAAATTCCTGTTCTATATGCCTCATTGTAAAAGATAGTATAAAATACAACTACTAACATGGAATAAATAGATGCGCTTCTTCACTGCATTGGGTGTGAGCGTATTTTCATGACCTCTTCTCAATCCACGCCTACCAAGGGACCCCCGACCCCACTGCCTCAAAGGCTGGCTCCTGACATGTGGCATCTTGGGATCCATTAAGTATCTGAACAGAACAAAATGCAAAGAAAGAAGGAGGACTTTGCCCCTTTGTTCCTGCCTCATTCCGTGAGGAGTGAGGCACCACTGTCCCCGGGTGTCCAGCCTGCAGAAGTCACAGATTGTGTGACTGCTTGGCCTCCATGACTGTGTGTGCTGATTTCTCATAATTCTGTATGCATATCATATCCTAGGGGTTCTGCTTTTCTGGAGAAGCCTGACTAATACAAGAAGAGAACAGGGAATGAACAATGTAAGCAGTTAAGAGGATGACTGTGGTCTTCTACAGAACCATTCTGACATGAAATTCCAGACTAGAATGCTAGTGTTACAGTTAATTCCACTTAAAATAGCCATACTGGCACTTCCCAGGTGCAAGTCTGGCACATATCTGGAGACAAGAATGCAGACTGTAGAGGGGGGCCTCTTTCAATTCTCTCCTTGGAAATGCTCAGGATTTCCTGCTATCCCTGACCAGGGAATGGAAGAGAAGACCAGACATTGGCGACTCTTTAGAGGGAAGAAAATAGACAACTGTAAAAGTACTCACTGCTGTGAGCCTTTAGAGAAAGGAGAAACCATGCCCCATTGTTATGGCTACATATAAAATGTCCCCTAAAGAGCTCAGGGTTGAATAGTTAAATCACAAGGGCTGTAATCTCATCAGCAGATGATTTATCGGGGTGGTAACCTAGGCAGGTGTGGTGTGGCTGGAGAAGGTGGCTCCCTGGGAGTGTGGCTTTGGGGAATACATATGGTCCCTGATCCCCTTGTCTGCTCTCTTGCTTTCCGCTTCCATGATGTGACAGCAGAGTCTCGTGCTCTCCTCTCTGCTTCCTGCCCATGTCCTGAGCTCTGCAGACCTGGCCTCACATGGGCTGAACCTAGAATCTCCAAAAAACTGTGAGCAAATAAATCTTCCTTCCTCTAAGTTTCATGGTCAGTTGCTTTGGATTATATCATAAGAATGTTGGCCGAGACACTCATGAAGGTGAAGACTTAAAGCATGAATAGTTTCACAGTGGCATCTCAAAGGTTTAGGAGTCAGGGCAGGACAGAAGAAGAGAGCAATATAAGCAGAAAGGTGAGAGCCAGAGTCAGAGGTCAAATTGAGGTCATCATAGTTCAGCAGGGGGAGGGAGGCCACCTGGTGCCTCCTGCACACTCTCCCAGCAGGTCATTCCATGAGTAGCACTGATGCAAGTATGTCCCTTTGCCCAGCAGAGACAGCCCATGTTCCTCTGCGCTGGGTGATCTGTTAAGAGATTTACATCATTTGGGTAGGTCAGGATTCCTTACAACTTAGTCACTACAAGTACAACTATTTGTCAAGATAAACATTTTTGTACAGCGATCACTAATGTTTTCTGTCACTTTGCAGCTTACAGAATGCTTCTCATATTTTCCTTTAATCTCCACAATGACCCTCCCCAAAGTACAAGTATTATGATCTGAGACATTTTATGACTTGAGAAACTGAAATGTCAAAACTGGAGACAGCATAAATGCTGGACTGGAGTCTCAAATCCACGTAGTGTGACTCCAAATGTGACACTGTTTCTAAAGAATGCTTTTTCCCCCTTGGGACATTCAAACAATAGCATCTTTGCTATTGCTTATATTATTTAGAACTTATGGCCTGTCGTGAAGTATATTAGTTCTTTAGACCATTTATGAATTAGAGGTGCAAGCCGGGTGTGGTGGCGCACGCTTGTAATCCCAGCATTTGGGAGGTTGAGACCGGAGGATCCGGGTTCGCAGTCAGCCTCAGCTACTTAGTGAGGCACTCCGCAACTTAGTGAGACCCTGTTTCAAAATACAGGATAAAAAATAGGGCTGGGGGTGTAACTCGGAGGTAGAATGCCCCCGAGTTCAATCCCCAGGACCACAAAAAAATAAAAATAAAAAATAAAAGAGGTGCAATAATGGAAGGGGCCAGAACCAAGGAAGGTGTCCTTTGTGCCTCTTTCATGAGCTCACCCTTTCCATTGGCAGTGCCTCCATCTCCGTTCAGGTTTGTGTGGCCTGGCATGAGAGCCCCATTTGTTCATTCTATGATCATGCAGGCAGCGCCCATGCTCCAGGTGCCTGGCTAAGGGCTGCACGTGCTGCAGGGATCTCCTTAGAGTCCCTGTTTCCTAAGCACTTACGTAGATAGAGGAGGAGGAAGACAAGTACACAGGCCCATTACTGGTCAATAATGTGAGCCATGCTGAACTGGAGTCGGCACAGCGTGGGCCCCGGGCATCGAGGAGAAGCACCTGATCCCTAGTCGAGGAGGCAGCGGGGTCTAAAGCTGGGCCCTTGGCAGGAAACAAAAACTAGCAGATGAAAAAGGGGTCAATATTCAGGTGAAAAAGTAGCAAAAGGGAAGACATGGAAACCAAAGAGAACAAGGCAGTTTCTCAGCTGGAACTGAAAAATGCTTTGATGCAACTGAAAGATGGGTGGGGCTTGTGGAGAGATGGCCTCAGGGCCCGTCTACAAAGAGCTAGGGAGCCCGTCAAGGAACTCGGGTGCTGTCCTGGGGCGAAGGACACCATCCAAAGACTTTGCAGAGCAGAGTTATCTGAGACTTGCCTGTTAAAAAGATCTGACTGCAGTATGGAGAAAGGATTGGAGCACTGAGATGTAATCTGAGCCACTTACATAAGTCCAGCTTTTCTAGAAGCCCATTAAGAGAGTAAAAAGAAACAGGTAAATTAGCATTTTATGCTGGGTATGGTGGTACATGTCTGCGATCCCGGTACTTGGAAGGCTGAGATGTGGATAGCAGATTTGAGGCCAGTGCATGGTAACTTAGCAAGACTCTGTTTCAACATTTAAAAATAAAGCTTGGCCTGGTGGCGCATGCTTGTGCCACCATGTACCACCTCCTAGTACTTGGAGACTGAGACAGGAGGATCCCATGTTTGAGGCTAGCCTTAGCAACTTAGCACAACCCTATTTCAAAATAAAAAATAAAATAGGGCTGGGATTGTAGCTTGGGGGTAGAATGCCTCTGGGTTCAAACAAAATAAATAAAAATAAAAGGAGCTGGTGGTGTAGCTCAGAGGTAGAACACCCCTGGGTTCAATCCCCAGTACCACAAAATAACAACAACAACAATAATAATAATAATAATATTTTATTGATTAGCTTTTGCTCATCTTAATGATATAGTTTATCTGCCTCACAATATTTAAAGGAGGCATGGAGGAAAGTCACTGGAGAAGCACTTAGGAAGGGGATAGCCAAAAAATAAAGAAATAAATGTGTTATAAATGAGAACCCTCTTAACTCTAGTTCACTTTACACACTAGGTTCAAACTCACTTTCCTAAAATGCAGCTCCAACTGAGATCCTTCCCTGTTTAAATTTTTTTTCCCATTTTTCCCCTTTTGCCTTCCAAAGCCCAGACTCTGCAGCCAGCAGTGGCCCCTGCCCTTGTCTCTTGCTTGAGCGCCCTCCCCTCCACACAGCTGGACCTCTGGGCCCCCACCTGCCTGCGGATAGCTGCTAGGATCAGCCATCACCGTCAGCAGAAGGAATGAAAAGACTCTGGCTCTGTTCTCTGGAATGGAGCGTCCAACCGTTCTTTCTGCATGTCTGGCCCCTGGTCCAGGTCTGACTCCTGGCTTGGAGACCTGCCTGGTCCCTCGAGGCTGGGCCCAGCTTCATGCTTTCCATCCTGCTCTTTCCTCCCAGAGCTTGGAAACTGCCCATAAACCTGAGCGAAGCGGCTGGAGCCTGCTGACTGCTGACAGACATTTTTATTCCCTGACTCCTGAGTGCATTTCTAAGCGCCACCTGTTCCTACACTTTTTAGTCCCAGCACCTCCCCTCCTGGAAACGTGTCACCCACCTCCCAGCGCCAGCTCGGCTCGCCGGGGTGACCGCCTGTCATCTGTTGCCATATTCTTCTCTGTGCATCCCCTCCCTCCAATGCTCTGTCTGCCAGCCTGGCCCTCATTACGGTTCCTGCCCTGTCCCTGTAGGCAGATCTGGCCCCTCCCAGCTTGCAGCGAGCCACGCCATTCCTAACAACATATTAGTGATGGCAGAAGATATCCAAGGTCCTAAAGATGACGGCCCCACCATACCGCTTTCTCGCTATGCCAGTACCCTCCACTCTGGTCAAAACAATCGCATCATCATTTGTTAATCATGTCCCATGCTCACGCGCTGCCCCGATTTAGTCCTGCCAACCCCACCCCCTGGAAAGGCCTTTCTCCTGCTCCATCCCCACCTGGGCATTTGCAATAAATATTAAGCTTAAAAATATGACAGCCCATAATCCCCTCCCAGCCCAACTGGAAATCACATCTCCCCCTGAGCTCCCATGGCTTATTATCTGGGTTTCCATGATGGATTTTTATTGCATTCTTTCTGATTTTACATGTCTTATCTTTCTGAGAACATAAATATCTTGGGAATAATATCCATGTCTGACTATTTAGCAAAGCAAAATATGCGGGAGAGTGAGAAAGAGGAGAAAAGGGAGAGGGAAAGAGAGATGGCTCACTGTCACAAAATAAGTACTGGTCCATTATGGGAGTCTAACAGAGCAAGTTCGTACTGTTAGGTGACTGCTTGACAGCCTCAATCAATCAATTCTTGACACATGAGGAAAAAAACTCTACCCTCCCCTGGCTATCTCTAAAAATTTACTGGTAGGAAAAAAAACACAGGTAGGAGAAGCAGAATGGCAAGTGGATGTTTCTGAGTGATTACGGTGGGCAGAGCCAATTCCAGCATCCTACTTGGCTTCTCTCTCTTTCTTCCCCCTTTTGTGGTGATGGGTGGTGGTACTGAGGATTGAACCTAGGGGCTTTCTACCTCTGAGTGACATCCCCAGGACTAAATCAGGGCGATGTGTGAGCATGGGGCATGGTTTATTTTTTATTTTGAAACAGGACCTCACTACGTTGCTGAGTGCTTGACTTCTTGTTCCCTGGCAGCGATGAGAGTGGAGATCCTAGTGCCTGTGCTGATGTCTGTGCCACCGTGTGACGGGAGGGAGTCGAGCAGATTGTGCATCATTAGTTTGCACTCATTTACCCAACTTTCCTCTTAGAGGCTCCAGATACTTTAGAAAATATGACAGCAGTCTTCCCAAATCCCTGGATGGGGGCTGGATTACGTTACTAACAAAATAAAGTAATTGCAATCTACCCACCGCAGTGCTCTGCCTGCATTCTTCGGTCACTTTAAACATCCCAATGGCTTTCATGCGTAACATTCCTGTTTGACTATAAAACATATATGGTGCAGATCCTAGGCCATTCCTGTTTGACTGTAAAACATATATGGTGAGGTCTGAAGTCCCAGTGATCAGAAGTCTTACGATACCAAACAGACATCAAATATCAGGCTTTATGACGAAGCCTTTAACCATGACCCAGCTTCAAAGTGCCTTCAATCGTTTAGTCACTCCTCCAGCTCTCCTGAGCGGGTGATGAGCTCCATCTCTCTGATGAAGCTGTAAGTTCTGACTTTCCTTTGGCTGCATCTGAGGAGATTCCCTCGGGCCTCCCACACGTGATGGCACAGTGTAAAGACATCAGAGCTGGCGATAACCTCGCAAACCCCCGTGTCAGATGGACGACTGAGTCTGTCTCTTGATCTACTCTCCCTGGAACTCAAGCCCTGGTGTCCTCCTGACCATTATCCGGGGACTGCATGCCATCAGGGAGCCGATCTCATGATAAGAAGTCGCCTTCTTTTCCAGTC
Source organism: Graphiurus murinus (assembly GCA_004027655.1). Taxonomy (NCBI): domain Eukaryota; kingdom Metazoa; phylum Chordata; class Mammalia; order Rodentia; family Gliridae; genus Graphiurus; species Graphiurus murinus. The sequence continues at coordinate 53,295 of PVLC010001008.1, read as the reverse complement.
CAGCGCAGGTTGAATATTAACTAAAATTTTAAGGCATCCATTCTGAGCTGGCTGGATCCTCAGGGAAGGCCAGGGAAAGGAGATGACTGGTGCATCACTTTCTTATGTATCAAATCCAGACAGGCAGCAGTTTAAGAATAAAAACAGAAACCAGCTACACAAGTCTGGGAAAACAGTATTTTCTATCTAATTCAAAATTATTTTTAAGCTCTTGAGAGTGAAAATGGACACAACATTTTCAGTGAAAGGTCGGCAATATCTAAATATTAAAAACATTCCTTCTAGCTGGTGTGGTGGCACATGCCTGTAATCCCAGTACTTGGGAGGCTGAGACAGGAGGATCACAGGTTCAAGGACAGCCTCAGCAAGCAGTGAGACTCTCCTCTACATAGCAAGACCCTATTTCAAAATAAAAATAAAATAGGGCTGGGGGTATGGCTCAGAGGCAAAATTCCCCTGGGTTCAATCCCCAGTCTCTCTCTCTCTCTCTCTCTCTCTCACACACACACACACACACACACACGCATGCACACATAATATCTTTTCATTGAAAGAGTAATGTCAGTGCTAGGAATTTACCCAATGGTTATGCAAAGAATGTTTCAATAAGATTTGTGTATAAAGATGGTAATTGAATCATTATTTATCATGGTTTTAAAATATATCAAAATATCCATTGTTAGGAATTACAGGGCCAAAAGGAACACGGCTGGATAGCAAGGTACAGGCTTTATTTGGGATAAAACCTGGGAGGGAGTGACTGACCAGGGAAAGAACCCACAAGAGTCAGAAGCTCGCTTCCTTACAGACTTGGGGTTTTTTATGGGGTTTAGGAAGTTGTGTATCCCGCTGATTGGTGGGCTTGACACCAGCCATATGTTGGTAAATTTATGGGCAGGGGCAAGAGGATGATTAAGGGCATTTCTCCCTGCCTTTGTGCCATTTATTGGATTTCTTTGTTCTCCGTCTCCTCCAGCAAGACCTCACAGTGCCTATATTCATCGGTACAGGGATCGGTGAAATAAAAATGGCACATCCATATAATGAATCACTATGCAGTGGTCAAAAGAATGCAATGGGTCTGTGTGTGCCAATGAGAAACTGTTTCTAAAACATGTCAAAAAGTCAAGTACAGAACAGCATGTAGAGAATAATCCCTCCTACAGTAAAATATATACATATGTACATGGAGACGGGTATATAGAAACACATAAGCATATGTATGAGCTTTTTCTCCTGGAACAAATTTCAAGAAACAGTTAGCAGAGGTCAACTTTAAGAAAAGGGGCTTGAGGTGAGGTGGAGAAACAGCTCAAGGGGAAGGAGGGGTGACCTTTGGGAGAGAGATCAGGACCCAGATTAAGTTCCTTATTTGTGCTTCCCAGTAATTAAAAAATCCCATCAAAAATTCCAATATTATTTTAACGAGTTTCCAAGTTAGTGCCTTGGACAGAACTTGGGTGTGTGGCCAAAGGGGGAAGAAAGCAGAAAGATTCTTAGCAGAAAAATCTGAAATACATTCAGCCAGCTAAGCTAAAGAGGAAGTATTCCCATCGACACAGAGGAAGAGGCTGGCCTCTGCAAAAAAATAGAATGTTTGCTGTGTGATAGAGTGGAGGGGAAGTAGAAATAAAAGAAATAACTCCTTCATCTGGGTTTTTAATTGAACTTCATTTTTTTTTTTATTTTACTAATTTTACTTTGGAAAAATGACTCAAGAGTCAACAGCCCTTGCCTGAAAATATGAAGGGCCAAAATGTTGTCCCAGCTACCCAGGAAGAATCAAAAGGAGCAAAAAGTAATTATTTAATAAATGCACAGCACATTAAAAAAAAAAAAAAAAAAAAGGCCCATTTATCCTCCCTTCCCCATTCCACTGGTCAGTGGGAGACCAGGAAAGAAGTACTGGGAGGGAATGTTGACAAATCTACTTAGCAATCGGCCTTGAAGTGTGAGGAATATAAACCAGCAGCAGAGAAGACCTCCAAGAGCTGCTGGTGGCTGCGTTTCCACTGAACAGCAGGACTCCTTTGTTTTCCAGAGCTTGGGAAAGAAAAAAAAAAAAAAAAAAACTCTGCTCTTGTGTACAGTCTTGAACTGCAGCTTTATTAATCCATTTCACGGTCAGAGTTGGTGTGTCATATGCAATTATTCATCCAGATAGCATGAAGCAGTAAGACAAGACTGAGACTCAAAGGAGTCCGCTGTGCCCAAAATGTCACCTGTCGCATAGCATTTGTATGGTCTACTTGGAGGCTTTCTATTGGCCCCAACCTGCCTCAATGGCTTTCATGATGGAACAAGGTTATCAACATTTATCTGAGTAAAATACCCACTGGCATTGTCCTGTGGGTGTATTTATGTCCTACAAGTTATAAATCTTATGACATAGGCATGGCTATAACTTTTGTCTTCTACCTGATGGTGGTCCCAGAATGATGAATCTCAGAATTAGCAAAGAATTACCCCCTCTTCTCACTCATCATCTGGGCATTCATCACTGGGGTAAAAAAGAGTAGGTCAACAAAATTATAAGCCTTGTTAGATCGATCGTTCCTCTCTTCTCCTCTCCTCTCCTCTCCTCTCCTCTCCTCTCCTCTCCTCTCCTCTCCTCTTCTCTCTCTCTCTCTCTCTCTCTCTCTCTCTCTCTCTCTCTCTCTCTCTCTCTCTCCCTCTCTCTCTCTTCCTTTTTCCTTTCTTCCCTCCCTCCCTTTCTTTCTTTTCTTTTCTTTCTCTCTTTCTTTCTTCTTTCTTTTTGTGGTACTGGGGATTGAACCAAGGAGCATTCTCCCTCTGAGCTACACTCCCAGCTCTATTGTATTTTGAAACAGGGTCTCCCTAAGTTGAGGAGAGCCTTACACTAAAGTTGCTGAGGCTTGCTTCGAACCTGCAATCCTTCTGTCTCAGCCTCCTAAGTACTAGGACTAAAGGTATATACCATCAAGCCCACCTAGCTTGTTAAATAATTTCTAAAAGCTGAGCTTCTTTGTGGATGTGGACCTTCCCCCAGGGCAGGTTACTTCAGCTAATAACAAAACTAATGAGGTCAAGGTCACAAGCTTGCTTACCCTGAGCCCAATTAGCTTTGATCTGTTTTGTGGCCCTGTCCTGTATCCCTCAACCCAAGCAGCTATTTCAAAAATGGACGCCTTTGATGACAGGAGGAACTGGTCCAAAGTAAAACAGATGAATTAGTTCAAATGTATGATGCTCTTGGAAAATGGCACAAAGGATATTGGAAACATTAAAATCATATCACCTGGTATTCATTCCAAAGGGATGAGGAATAAAAACACCAAGCAGATCTCAAATATCTGTATAACTGCTAGATTTATTGTTAGACGGGAAATAGTTACGTTTCCAGAGACAATCCATTTCGTGTGTGTGTGTGTGTGTATGTATGTGTGTGTGTGTGTGTGTGTGTGTGTGTGTGTGTGTTACTGGGAGTTGAACCTAGGGACATTCTGCCTCTGAACTACACCCCAGCCCTATTTTTTTGAAACAGGATCTCACTAAGTTGCAGAGGACCTCACTAAGTTGCTGAGGCTGGCCACAAACCTGTGATTCTTCTGTCTCAGCCTCCTGTGTACTAGGATTACAGGCATGTGCCACCACACCCATCTCTCTTTTAAGAAGGCTGTCATACAATGAACCCATTTTTCCAATAAAATAATTCCTTGAAGAATAGTATTTCATTTAGAACATTGGGAATGTCCTACTTTTTTACAAGTATTCCCCCAAGGAGGAAACTGGAATCAAGATTAGCTCTATCTAATTCCATGCCCTGTAAGTGTTTTCTATAAAAACTGAATCAACATTTTAGTCACTATTCAGTCACTATTTGATCTGAGCATTTTCCATGCTAACTAGATACTGGCTTTCCCTCTTATAAATGGATGGTTCTTCAATTTGGCCCAGTACTTCCTTACAAATATGTTCGCCACCTATGTGCTATGCATAAAATATCTTGTTTTCAACCCCCCACTGATGCTTTCCCATCATTCATAAAGAGATACAAATTTACAAATTGCCATCTTTATTATTTGTTCCTATCTCCTTGTTTTAAAGTTTCCAACACAATACACACACACACACACACACACACACACACACACACACACACAGAGCAATAACTGAAATACTACTTACACAAATATCTGAAGCATATTTAAAGACCCCAAACTGCTGGTCATAGTGGTGCATGCCTGTAATCCCAATACTTGGGAAGCTAAGACAGGAAATTCTCAGGCTCAAAGACAGCTTCACCAACTTAGCAAGACCCTCAACAATTTAGTGAGATCTTATTTCAAAATAAAAATAAAACAGGGCTAGAGGTGAAGCTCATAGGTAGAACACCCCTGGGTTCACCTCCAGTACTACACACACACACACACACACACACACACACACACACACCACCTCAAGTTAACACTTTGAGGACTACCCACATAGTAATCTAGAGTTAGCACTCCGGACAGTCTCAAATACCTTGAAATTTGAGCACAGTTGCATTTGTAACCTCTTTGATATCAAAGGAATAAAAGACAATTTTGCAGTGCTACAAATAGGAATTACCATTTTTAGCTGGATGTGGTGGTACATGACTGTAATCTCAGTACTTGGGAGGCTGAAACAGGAGGATGCAGGTTCGAAGCCAGCCTCAGCAATTTGGTGAGGCTCCCAGCAACTTAGCAAGACCCTGTTTTCAAATAAAAAATAAAACCAGTCTAGGGGTCTAGCAAAACACACACACACACACACACACACACACACACACACCACTTTTCATCCTTACCCTGGAAAATAGGTAATCACACTGTTCCCTTACTGACATGGGTCTGTCCTCTAGGAGAGAAGGAAGTTTCACCTTGTCTGTTCCTCCCAGCCACCTACAAGTGTCCTTTGAGGGACTGAGAGGAGTCCAGCGGAGGCTTCAAACCCAATGGTGCCTCCATGTACACAACTCTGCCAGGAGATCACAACAGAACCACTACTTTCAGGAGCTCTCCACCTATCACTGCCCGTTTGCCTGCAAAAGAGCACTCAATCCAGGTCTCAGAGGATTCAGTCCCCACTCTGAACACTAAGCCTACTTGGGTTGTGACTCAGGAAGTCTGCCCCTTCTATGAGAAATGTCTGCTGACTATGCCCATCTTGAACCCCAACCTGAGACCTGCGGCTGAACCGTGGATGACATGCAGCCAATCCAGCTGAGCACAGACCATCTGGAATGTGAAATCCATCGCCTTTTTTCATCCTAGATTTTCCATTCTTCCTAACTTCTTTCAGAAACTCTCCCCTTTCTCCACGGCTTCTCAAACTACTCCACAGTTCTGTTTGCCTCCCCAAGGAACAAGGTGCCTCAAATCTCTCAAACCATGAAAAAATACACATAAGCATCATTTTCCTTCACTTAAGAAACTTTACATAGCATATTGTTTCCCCTTTACTACTTGTTTATGAGGTCACTAGGAAAAGCCCTCTCCTGTTAATGTCTTCCCTCTCCTGTTTCTCTTTGACAGCCCCCTCTCACTCCCTGCTCTCCCATCTTCTTTGCGCTATAGGACAGAGCTCTTTTCTTCTTCCCTATATAATTCTAAACACAAGCTCTGCCAATAACCCTAAGCTACTGCCGCAGCATGCTGATGTGCACCAGCTGTGCCTTCTGGTGGCTAACCCAGACTTACAACAGGGTCCCCTTAGATCTTCCTCCGAGAACAAGATTCCACATCTAAAAGTCACAACCAGTCGGGTAGAAATTGAGCCAAAGAATAAATAGAGCTTGGTTTGAACTACTGAGTGCAAGAAATAAGGGGGGGGGGGATAGAAGGGAAGGAAAGAAAATGTTACCCAGAGTTGTAATTTAAAGATTTTCTTGGACACATTAAGCAAGCTATAAAGAAGATCTGCCTCTTCAAATATCCTACTTCCCAATGAAATGTTAATTTTCTCAGTATTAGTGGGAACGGGGAGAAAGGCAGCTCAGAGCTGAGAAGAGAGGAAGAGAAAACTGTCATCAGAAAGAACTCCAATAACAAAAAGTATACTCCCAGACTAAAAGAGAATGGCCAGGAATTTTATCATGTGACTTGAGTTTGCAAAGCTGGAAGTCTCTAAGAATCTTAATACGGTTGTAAAAACCAAGTCCATGGAGCAACAGTTGGGAATTAAGAGCATAATGACGTTATTTTGCAACTTCGGACAAATCAGATCATCGGTTTTTCTATCAGCTGCCTCCTTGAGGAGCCACAGGCCAGGTCACCAGATGGTTTGTGTATACTGCATTGTCTGGCCCATTTATTTTCCATTATGAAACCATGCGCAGTGGTCCTGTGTTTGAACATGATCAGACATTGCAAATGACAGTCATTAGAATGTAATCATCCTTCATCTCTGTCCCAGTACAACTCTGTCTCAGAGTCTCCAAAGGAAGCTCAAGTTGTCCTAACTCCACAGGATAATGGGCAAACGTCACTGGCTTTGTTGAAAGAAAAATCATCCAGACTGTAAAATGATGTATTAGTTTAAAAAAACTCTGGCCAACCTCAAGATCAAGGACACATACATGGTCCCATCAGCAGTTCAAGAAAAAGATGATAAAGTCCACTTTTTATTACAATGCTAGTCTACTTACAAATCATGCTGTTTTTCTATAAATCCAAAGACATTAAATAAGCTTCTACTCACATCTTCCTTTGATGGCAGGCAGAACTGGTGGACTTTGGCTCAGGATAACTTTGATCCAGCTATGAAACCTCATAGGTTGAAAATGTACAGGAGACAGAACTTCTACACTATTTTTAGTCACCTGAAGTAGTTAAAGTAAATTTCTCTTCACTAAAAGTAGCAGGAGCATGATTCTAAGCTCCCCAGAAAGCACACCATTCCATCAGACACCAAACATTGGATGATCTGTTGCTAAGCACCAACAACAGGTGTGCAAAAGTGAGACTTCGCCCACCGTGGCAGAGAGAGGGCTTGATGTCTGGTGGGTGAAGTCTCCCACGAAGCACAAAACTCGCAGAGCCCTTCCTGGTCTGGCCCCTGTTTTCCCTACATCTCCTCCACTGTTCTCCATCCGTGTGACCACTGTCCATTCACCATTCCTGCTGGCCTCTGGACCTTTGCACATGCTTCTCCCACTGCATGAAACATTCCCCACTTCCACTCTACTCATTCTCCATGTGCAGTTTATACATCACTCACTCCTAAACATCACTGATTACTCTTAGCATTTCCCAATCAATCAAATTCAAATAAAATGTGCCTCACCTGTGCTTCCTTAGAACCTTGTATATTTCTTTTTAATTGCTCTGATCACATGCGGGATGCTTTTATTTTACAAATCTATATTACCTACTGTACTGTTAGTTCCACAAAGCAGGGGATGTGTCATCCCCGTTCACAGAAGTTACTCAAAAGACCCAACTTAATGTAACTCAAGTAAATGAGATGTTTTCTCTGCTTATTGATATCTGTCATTTTATTTAACCTTTTTATTTCCAAGTCTAATTTCTAGAAGTATAAAAGACACAGAAGAATACAAATACATATAATCATGTTCAGCCTGGCATGGTGGCACACACCTGTAATCCCAGTACTTGGGAGGCTGAGACAAGGAGAATCACAGGTTCGAAGACAGCCTCAGCAAGTAGTGAGACTCTCATCAACCTAGTAAGACCCTGTTTTGAAATAAAAATAAAGGCTGGGGGTGTAGCTCGGAGGTAGAACCATACACCCAGTACCACACACATATAATGCTTACATTACCAACTGGGATTGACAAATGTTAATAGTTTTCCATACAACTTCCAGTCTACTAAAGACAATTTTCAAAGACCCAAAACTAAAGTGATTTTGTGGTCAATCCCAAGCTAACTAGAATGGAAAGAAACCGTTTGTTTGTTTGTTTGTTTGTTTGTTTGTTTGGTGCTGGGGACTAAACCAGGGGCCTTCTGCCTCTGAGCTACACCTCCAGCACTATTTTATTTTTTATTTGGAAACAGGATCTCACTAAGTTGCTGAGAGCCTTGCTAAACTGCTGAGGTTGGCTTTAAATGTGTGATTCTCCTGTCTCAGCCTCCCAAATACTGAGATTCCAGGCATGCACCACCACACCTGGCTGAGAAACAATATTTTTAAGCCCTTGCTTTGTGCCGATGACTGTGCTAGATGGTCCATATACACTGCATCTTCAACCTTCCAATAAGGGGTTTTTTAAATACACATTTTATAGCTTTAAAAAAACAACTACGACAAAGTCTGAGAGGATTAACCCCGGGACAGACTAATACAGACAGGAAATGTTAGAACCATGTTCAAACCAATTCTATTTAAATCCAAAATCCACGGTGCTTTCCTCCTTTTTGCTTACGTCCTCAAATTCTAGCCATGTTTGGAAGGAACTTGAACTTTTTGAGCCAGAGAATGTGCTTAGACATATGTGAGCCATCCATTCATTTAGCAAACATCAATTAGGTACCTGCTATGCGCTGTGTGTTGCTCTCTTTCATGGATGTGCAGAAGATGAAATTAACCAGGGTGTTGCATTCATAAGCATCCTGGCTAATTTCACTAAAGAATAAGAAATTAAAAGGAGATATAATGCCACAGAAGTTTCTCCACTGTAAAAGAAACATTGCGACCATTGGAGCAAATTGAGAAAATAGCACTGAGAGGCTGACTCGACCCCCACTGGCTAAGTATGACACACCACAAGCTGCATGCAGACTAGAAAACCCCTGAAATCTTCCTCTTGGTCCTACAATGACTATTGATTGTGTTGTGAAAAGAGTTTCCAAGGAGACTAGAATTTTTAAAAATTGGTTGTCCCTTATGTTTTCTTCAGTGCCCCATATTTTTGCTTTCACAATAAGACAAGCAAACAAAAAAAGTATGAAACCTAGAGCTGAATAACTTAGCCCTTCTCTCCTATGTCTTCTCGGGTCCCAGTTCAGAGTTCCTATGGCTACTTTTTGGCCAGCCCTGCATGGGTTGGAGTTCAGATCTGACACAGCTAAGCCTCTGCACCTTGAGCCCCCTGCTTCCCTTAGCAAATACACACAGCGTGCTCCCTGCCCGAAGGGGAATCACTTGTCCCTGGATGTGTGCTTTGTATCTGGGGCCTTGCTATGCTTCTTCCAGTAAACTCAAGGGTTTGGAAATTACTCACTTTCTGTGACAATGTTATCAACAGCTTGAACTTCTTGTAGCAAATTACACAACTTCTGGACACTCATTCGAAATCCTGGCTTTTTGCTTTCCCAAATCTCTACCACCTCAACTACTCCTTAAAAATCATTTCTCAGCCAAGTGTGGTGGTGCATGCTTGTCATCCCAATACTTGAGAGGCTGACGCAGGAGGATCACAGGTTTGAAGACAGCCTTAGCAACTTAGTAAGGCTCTCAGCAACTCAGTGAGACCCTGTTTCAAAATTTAAAAAAATTAAAAGTAGGGCTGGGGGCTTGTAGCTCAGAGGTAGAATACCCTGGGTTCAATCCCTGATATCAACAAACAAATAAACAAACAAATAGATAAACAAACAAATAACTTCTCCTCCCACCTCGACACAGAGGACTCTTCCTCCCAATGTTTCCTCGATCAACATTTTTACTTCGAAATGATTCCGATTTGTTCCTGTGTTGCAGCCATCCTACACAGAGCAGCGGTGAGTAGCAGCGGTGAGAGAGGGCTCTTCATCAGGCTCTGCTTGGGTGTCGCTGTGTCTCTAACTACCTGCATATGTTGTTGATGCTCAGAAGTCGAGTAAAATCGTAATGTTTCTTATTATTGATCAGTACCAGCCACACCATAAACCTGTCTCTTGAGCTTTGAGTCTGCTCTTTCAGGACATCAGAGAAAATATCCCTAAATCCTCAGAAATCCTATCACTTGGAAGCTCTCCTTGGGGCGAAGCACGAACACACCTGGAGAGTTGTTTACCTAGCGATCCTTTATCCTTTCATCCGTTCGTGCATTCATTCAACAAACATCTCAACCTTGCAGGGATGTAACCTGGAGTGAGACAGATACAGTTCTTTGTGCTAGGAGTTTAGAGTCTACTGGAAAAAGATATAAAATGAGCGACTGTCGTATTACGTGATAAACGGACAAGGAAGAGGAGAGAACAAAAGAAAAGAAGGGAGGGCAGGAGAAAGGAAAGGAAAAGCGGGAGAGGAGGAACAAGGCGGAGGGGGGGGCGCAAACGGGCACATGGTGTGGTCCTGGAGATCACAGGAAACCCCAGGCTGGACCCCTCATCTCCACTGCGAGGTGTTAAGAGGGGAGAAACTGAACCCAACTATGGTGGTTAGAGGTGGGCCCTGGGAGGGGATTGGGGTTAGATAAAGGTCACGGGGGAGCCCACATGATCGGACACCATACACAGGAGCACAGATTCGTATCGCCCTGGGCCTCCAGGACTCTGCCATCGAGGAGGCCATCACCTCATGCAGCTCCTCGACCTTGGATCAGAACCTCTCTGCCGGTCATAGTGAGTTACTAGCAACAGAAAATGAACAACAGTACTCTTCCATTATTCATTCAATAACGAAAGTCGACATCTGTTGCTTATTATGCATGAGGCTCTGCCCTAAGGAATTTACATATCGTAACTCAACTCTCCTAGCAACGCTGTGTGCCCATTGCACAGACGAGGAAACTGAAATGCAGATTGACAAGCCGGCAGGGATCACAGCCGGTCTGGCTCCTGAGCGGCTCTTGGTCCCTCGGTACATTTTCTCTATTTGATGAATGTGCATTAAGTACCTACTAGGTGCCAGATACTGTGAGTAATATTTGACACACAGAGGAGAACATGACGCCTGCCCCACCTTTGAGGAGCATATATTCTATGAGAGATGCCAGTATATACACATGCAAGCACCATCCATGTGATGAGTGTTATGAGACAGTGAAACAGTGTGTGGGACCACACAGGGGAGTGATCGACCTGGCCAAAGGGGCGGAGGGTGAATCAGACCTCCTCACACCAACGCTGGCATTTATCATATGAAAGCTTTGATAGTCCAAGGACTACCCTTGAGTTTAGACTATGACACTTCTTAAAAACATCATGCCATAACTCAAATAGTGTGTGTGTGTGTGTGTGTGTGTGTGTGTGTGTGTGTGTGTGTGTGTTACTGGGGATTGAACCCAATGGCATTCTACCCCTGAGCTACACCCCCAGCCCTTTCTAATTTTTATTTTTGAAATAGGGTACTGCTAAGTTGCTGAGAGTCTTGTTAAGCTTCTAAGGCTAGCCTCAAACCTGCAATCCTCCTGTCTGAGCCTCCCAAGTACTGGGACTACAGGTGTGTGTCACCATGCCAGCCTCAAATAGTCTTAACCACAGCCAAACTTGGAACTCTGGCAGCAAGCGCCAGTGGAGGATGAAAAGATACAGTGAATGGATTGCAGCTAGAGAGACTTTCCTGACAACGATGTGTCCCATGGTGATAGCTGTGTCTCAAGGGTTGTATTATAAATATTGTTAAATTTTCCATACACTATGATGCTTTGACGTGTGTGTGTGTGTGTGTGTGTGTGTGTGTGTGTGTGTGTGTGGTGCTGGGGATCAAACCCTAGGGCATTCTACCCCAGAGCTACACCCCTAACCCTTTTTGTGTGTGTGTGTGGTACTGGGGATTGAGCCCAGGGGCCTTCTACTTCCAAGCTATACCCCCAGTCCTATTTTTTTGTTATTTATTTTGAAACAGGGTCTCACTAAGTTGCAGAGGGCCTCACTAAGTAAGCTGAAGCTGACCCCTTGCCCTTTTTATTTTGTTTTTTGAAACAGGATCTTGCTAGGCTGTCCTTGAACCTGCAATCCTCCTGACTCAGCCTCCCAAGTACAGGACTGGGGGTGTAGCTCAGAGGTAGAACTTCTCCTGGGTTCAATTCCCAGTACCAAAAAAAAAAAAAAAAAAAAAAAAAAGCGCAAGAGAGAGACATGCTGGGATACAGAACAAAGAAAGAAGTTACCTGCCCGCTACCTGGAGGCAACCCCTCCCTGGAAGCTGACCGTGCTGGCTCCCTGGTCTTGGATGTTCAGTCTCCAGAACTGTGAGATATAAAAGTCTGTTGTTTATAAGTCACCCGGCCCCTGGTACTTTGCTACGGGAGCCTGAACTGGCTAAGAAAAATGCTAGATGGGAGAACCGAAACGGAAGGTCAGTCACAAAAACCAGGCCAATGATGTGAGGAATGGAGGAAGTGCAAGACTCGAGTGGACGCTGGTGTTCATACCAAACACTGTACGCCGTCTCTGTGAGAGCAAAACTGGGGCCAGTTACCGAGCTGCGGCTGCTGTGGGGCCAGGACCGCTGAGGACTGGGCAGGGCTAAATGAACCATCAGACTGTTTTCAACAATTTTGGTCGACAGCTTCATGAGGAGCTAAAAGTGCAGAATTAGAGACGAACTTGACTTCAAGCTTACATGCTATTTGCCCTCTATGTATCCTTTGGCACGTGCCTTAATCTCTAATCTTCAAAATTCTTACGAGGAAATGGGCAAATGAGCCGTACTTCCTCGAAAGAAGTACAAATGATCAATAATTATATGAAAAATAAAGCTCACCATCTTTAGCCATCAGGGAAATGCAAATCAAAAATACAGTGAGAGTCCATCTCATTCCAGTTAGAACAGCTACTGTCGAGAAAACAAAAAATAACAACTGCTGAGGAATATAAGAAAAAAAATATATCGTTGGTGTAAATATAAACTAGTATCGCCACTATGGGAATCAGTATGGAGGTGCCCAAAAAACTAAAACTATAACTATCACATGGCCCAGGCATGCCCACTCCTGGGTATCTTCCCAGAGAAATCAAAACGAGCATATAATGAGACACCTGCAGACTGTGTTCATTGCAGCACTATTCACAACAGCCAAGTTGGGAAATCAGCTAGGTGCCCATCGATGAGTGAATGGGTGAAGGAAATGCAGTGTGTCTGCACAACGGAGTATTACTCAGCTATTAAAGAGAATGAAATCATGTCATCTGTAGGAAAATGGATGGAACTGAGATCACCATGGTCAGCCAAATAAGCCAGACCCAGAAAGACAAGTGACACACGTCTCTTCGTATGTGGAATCTAAGAGGGACAAGAAAAGAGGACAAGAGATTAAAAGGGGGACACTTAGTGTTTCACTTCTCACCACTAATGCTATGCTTACTCATCTCAGAGACTCAAGCTTCAAAGCATTTCTCTATATTAATAACTTCCTAGGAAGTAAATTTCAAGGCCCTGGCCTCATATGAAAATTTTGGCAAATAGAGAAGAAATTCATTTTTAATCTGAAAAAAAGAACCCTAGCTCTATCATCAAACCAAAGTCTTTAAGTTGAGAGCTGGTACCTCCGAATTTAATACACTCACTCCCACTGCTTGTCCAAACTGTCATCCAGATTTTTTAATTCTCCCTCTCCTTATCCCTTGGGTGAGCATGATTTAATCTCCAAAGCATGCATGATGACTGCATTACTATTTCCTCCACCAAGAATGTGATGCTACCATGTGGGGCCCCATCCCTGGGCCGGATGGAGAGGAAGAAGGCATACCGGCATTCACTATTATTCTCTATTATTTTCACACAGAGACTTCTCTGTTCCATGGCCACAGAGACTATTACTTATTTGGGGGGCCTTCTCACAAATGTAGAACACCGAACACAGATAACCCTAGTGCTCAGCAGATGACCCAAAGCATATTCAATCAGCAATACCCCCCCCAAAAAAAACCATGCTGTAATGCAATCCAGTAGTGCATCAAATGAATCTCCTTTGTGCTCAGAGATGACATTTTGTATGACGTTACAATTCAAAGAAATAACACTACCATTAAATCGTGAAAAATGATTCACCACTCATTCATCGGGTGTCTCCATCTGAATCCAGTAACAAGCTAGTGTTTGGGGTTATGAGAGAAGTAGAATTAAGATTAATGGATGGATATGGTCTCAAGGACAGTCTAGCTGCAAAGAGAATATGAGAAAATTACCATCATGGAAAAAAAAGACAAAGAATCCAAATAATCCCTAGTTCAGCACTGACTGGCATCGTGCAGACAGAGAAGCGAGAGACCAGTGTGATCTAGCCTGGTTTTGAAGCATTCTCGGCCACCCCACAGGGTCCAACAGAGAAGCGTTTCTGAGAAACAATGTGACCCTGGCAGTGCCCTTCATAAATCTCTGAGAAAGACTTTCTGTGATGTGGTTCCTCTCAGTTTCATCTCCAACCATTCTTCTTCTGCTACAGACGCTCCAAAAACTCCAGGACATTCTAACACTCCCCTTTACATAATTTTCCCTCTTCCAGGAATATTAGATCTGATTCCTCTTCTAAAATTCTATTTGCTGGGCTGATGTCTACTTTCCCTTTGGAATGAACTCAAGTACGAGCCTGGTGAGAAGCTTGCTCTCCCTGACGCCCACACGCCCATCAGCACACTAACTCCCAAGCTGGATCGCACACTCGAGGCTCTCAGAATGCCCGTGGACACGGTTATTACAGCACCTGTCACACTGTGGTGCAGCTATTGATTTATTTATTTAGCTGGTCCTCCATCCTGCTACCCATTTGTAAAGATTGACTTGATTGTGGCATAATTTACTACAATGAAACATGCCTGTTTTAAGTGTGTAGCTCAGTGAGTTTTAGCAAATATGTATGCCCATGAAAGCTACCATGATGATCAAAAGAACATTTTCATCATCACAAAATATGTCCAACCTGCTCACTTTTGTGTGTGTATGAGGTGGCAGGGCGGGCGGGGAGGGGGGAGTAAGTGGGGATTAAACCCGGGGCATTCTACCTTCAAACTACAACCCCCACCCTATTTTTATTTTTACTTTGAAACAGGATCTCACTAAGTTGATGAGAGTCTCACTACTTGCTGAAGATGTCCTCGAATCTATGATCCTCCTGTCTCAGCCTTTCAAGTACTGGGATTATAGGTGTGTGGTACCACACCCAGCTCCCTGCTCATTTTTAAAAAGAAAATATGTTGAGGTTTGTTTTTTTAGAAACATTTGTTTTTCTTACTAGAGCCTCTGTAACAATTTCAATGCTTTATGTTATATAAAGGTTTGATTTATCATTTAAAATTAAATATTTATATTTAAAACCATATTTGGAATACTTATCATCAATTACTATGTTGAAAATGAAAATAATATTTTAACTTCAAATATTCTTGACACTGACTTGTGCCTACATAAAATTTTAAAATGATTGAAATCAGTAGTGAATACTATGTGTTAGCAAGTACTTAAATAAATATGACCAAAAATAAAAAAGGAATTCAATATTATCTAAGATACTTTCTAACCAAGTGAAGTAGTTTTTACAGTTTTTTTTAACAAGATAGTTTTTTTAAGCTCTAAGAATAATAATAATTGACTTTTTGCTAAACACATAAACAAAGCAAAAGAAGAAAAAAATGCTTGATACAATAAAACTAAAATATCCTTTTCAATACATTGGTCAGCTGGCAAGAAATAAAGAATTCTTAAAAACCAAAACTAGAGGAAAGCAGAACCCACAAAGACAAGCCCTGAAGTCAGCTTCCATTCAGAGATCACTGGCCAAACCAGGCGTATCTTAGCCTTGTATTGTGTGACACTTATTTAATGCCTGACAAGATTCAATCTGAACTTGCTTTTCCACAGCATGGGACCATCACTGTAAGCATCTGTCCAAGCAGAGATTACATATCTCATTTCTACCTCCCTCACCTCTCTGTGGGGCAATGGGATGAGTTCTCACTGATAGGGTGTGAACTGAGTATGTACAACGCATGTCAATTCTTGTCCAAGAGAGTTAAGAACTGAGCGTGTTCTTGTCAACCTTTTGTTTTGTTTTTGTTTGTTTGTTTGTTTGTTTGTTTTTGCAAATTGCCAGCTGAGTACAGAAGATTCCCGAGCTACAGAGGAAGTAACTATTTGGAGAAAAAAAGCACACTCGCCAGAAACACCTACATTGAATTATTACGCGTTTGAGAAATAAACTTTTATTCTGTTAAGCTACTTACGTTTTGGACTGTATTGGTTACAGCTCAGTGTTACTTTAACCAACAGAGGTCTTATTAACTTAAAGTACACAGGGAACAATTAACACAAGGCCTCACTGCTGCATAAAACTGGGACCCCAAAATGGATTCCCTCAGCATTGAGGTGAACTAATAATAGTCCTTCATGACAACACAAGGAAAGTTGACTATCTTGAAATAACGGTGCTAAGTAAGGGTAGCAAGAGAAAGAGTTATTCCCTCCCACACACCTTAGAATTCACTACCACAAGCACACCATCCATAAGTTTCTACACTATATTCATATTGAGTAAGCAGGAAAATATCAAGCTAAGAATTTATTTTAAAGTGACTTCCAGTGAGTTGCCAGTGCTCCCAGAAACAAATGCAAATTCTCTCTGGAGATAATTCCTTTCATTCCAATACAAATGAACTCATAATTAAAAACCACAAGTAAACAAAATACCATGCACAAGAGCCAACAGAAAGAACAGATAGTAGAAAAAGACCCCTAGTTTTTAGAATCGCCAGACTCTGAACACAAAGCCATTATAATTAAAATTCTTAAGAAACACTCCTCTACGGGTCCCTCTTATTCCTGTTTGTTTTGCTGTGTATGCCAAGAAATTCAAGATCTCAGATGATCTTTACCCAGACCATTTGTCATGGCTGAGCTTGCAGCAGGCAACTTTGAGGGATGTGCTAATATCTCTCACTAGACCAAAGTGCAAGCTTGCTTACTGATAACTATAAGATGGCAAGATTCCCAAGTCCAGCATTCCTCTCCTGTGCAAGCATTTATCCAGGCCCCCTTTTGTCACTCCTGTGACATAGGAAACCAAGAGACACATGCTGACACTCTGGATAGCACCTTTATTAGGGGTAATAAAGTCTTTTTCTCTGAGCCACGAGTCCCATGTTGTTTTTCAGCATCCACAAAAATCTCAGACTCTTCAGAGTTCTTGACAAATATGTCCTAAAGAATGAAAATATGAATATAAAAGAAGAGACTGAAAGAAAAACTACAAGATTTTAAAAGAGCACAAAAGAACTCCTAGAAGTAAAAGAATAGAATTGAAATCTTAAAAACAATGGCTGAATTATAAGAACACATTGGATACTGCTGAAAAGTAACATAAAATTAATCAGAATCCACAGAGAGGAATAAAATATAGTAAATCTGGGAAAAGTTAAGGGACACAAGGAAAGGTTGAGAAAAGCAAACATAAATCTTACTGGAGTTACAAAAGAAGAATGAATCAAAATTTGGGGGGAAAATGTAAAGATGATTCCAGACTAGGAAAGAAGTTCACCTATTTGGGAAACCCTTTGTGAATTCCAAAAGGTTAAATAAAAAATACCCACACCTAAACAGGAGAACAAATAAATGCTGATTTGAAAACAGCAAAAATGTAGTAAATATTTAAGTAGTTAGATAGCAAAGATACTATATTCACAGGAGTGAAAATTAAACTTTAGCAGTGGAAAACAGAGAGAAATGAAATAATTTCAGTGTGCTAAAATAAAATAAATTATAATTCTATACCTATCTAAACTATATTTTCAAGAGCACGCTTAAAGCCATCTTAAGATGTAGGGAGGGGCTTGTTACTGTTTGTTTCAGTCAGAATTCCCATGGCTGTGACCCCAAAATACCTGACGACTACAACCTAGACGAAGGAAGATTTATTTGCTCACAGTTCTGGAGATTTCAGAGGTTTCAGTCCATGTTAGGCCTAGTCACATCTGCAGAGCTCAGGACATGGTGGCAAGAAGCAAAGAGAGAGAGAGAGGTGGGCCCATGGACACATACATATAGCGCTCAAGGCCACCCAATGACCTACCTCCTGCAGCCACCACTTACCAGCCTATATTACCACCAAATAAAGTCATTAATCCATCAGTAAATTTGTCCACTGATGAGATTAGAACTCTCATGATTCAATTATATCACCTCTGAACATTAATATATGAGCACTTTCAGGAAACATTCTAAGCCAGAACACTGTTAGATCCTTGAAAATCAAATACTAAAGGGAAAAGAAAAGTGGTCTCAGATAGAGCTGAAATGCAAAAAGGACTGATGAGCAAAGAATGAGATTTTATTTTATATCAACTAGAGCAGAAAAATTAGGAAATCTGAAAATTCTCAAGAGTATAGAAGAGGGGAAACTTTTATGCACTGCTGGGTGGAGCATACATTGGCACCACCACTTTGGAAAACAATTTGAGGATAGCTTGTAAAACAAAACTTTCATGTATCCAAGTCAAAAATTCACCTAATAGGTATTAACCTGGAAAAATCTTACAGATGAGCATGTATAAGTATGTTAATAACAGCATAACCTCCCAAAGTTTCCTTCTGCCCCTATTGTTGATATTGTTATCATTCTATTTTATGTATTAAGAATATTTCACCATTAGATAAATGAGAAAATAAAATTTCCACATTTTCAACCTGAGGGCTAGACCCTAGACAACCACCAAAGATAATGAATATCAGCCAGGGAGGCCCCTCAGAAAATAGCTGTTGGTCTTTCTGGTACCATTTATTAAGCCTTCTGTGTTTTCCCTATTGAATTTCTACACCACAGTAGTTGTTTTGTAGTTCTTATTTTTGTGCCTCTCTCTAAGATGTTCTTTCCAATGTATTAAAACCTCTAGCTTTTATTTCAACTTCAGAGCAAATAAGACAGGCAAGTCTCAAGTTCAGTGAAGTCAAGACTTTCCAAAAAACTCCATTCTCTTTTCCAATCTCCTTTCTATAATCTCCATTCTACAGCTCTTCATTTAACTATACCTATACTGAAGTGGTTCTTCAATGCCTTACTGTTATTTGTGAATTTACTCCAAACATATAATAATAATAAAAATCGTAATTCATAATTTCCATCAAAAGAATAAGGTCCCTCCTATTACACACACACACACACACATACACACACGTGCGCGCTGGCATTTGGTGTAAGTCAAAATGAAACTTCAGTAATAATAGGCTTGAGAGAGAAAAGGGTCAGAGAAGAGCATCCTTGAGAGAGAAGGGGGGAAGAGGCACACCTCCAGCTATGACACTGGTGACACCTGAGGCCAAAGTGCAAATTATATCATTACTTTTAAAGCCCACCATCAGTGCTGTCTCCTTCACCTGAATCACCCATGTGATTATTAATGCCCAAGGGACACACCCCTGACTATTATTCTCCAGCCATGGCTGTGCCTACAGCCCCTGTTATAAAGATTTGCCCAGCAGGCTGGCTACGCTGAGAGTTACAGTCTTGGGTATCCAGCATGACACCAACTGTGTTGCCGAGAGTTGTCTTACCTCCTCTGTCTTTAAAACTTCCCATATTCGAGCATGATCTTCCACCAGCCAGTGACCCGTGTTTTCTACCTTGGTGGAAAGTTTCAGTTTAGACACCACTGGAGTTGACTCTCCCACAGGTTTCCCCTCCATCTTGAAAGAGGCAGGCAGGAGGCATTACGGATCTATGTGGAAGAAGAAAGGGTGACCTGGGTTAAAAACTTAAATAACATTTAAAAAAAGATACGAAAGCAAATCATTATGCCTGGCTTGTGGATAATGAGCTATCAAAGACATTACCACAACAGGAAACAACTTTTTTTTTTCCTTCTGGTACGAGGGACTAAGCCCAGGGATATTCCACCTCTAAGCTACACCCCCAGCCCTTTTTATCTTTTGTTTTAAAACAGGGTCTCACTAGGTTGCTGAGAGTCTCGCTTTCATTGCCAAGGCTGTCCTCAGCTGTCCTCAAATCTGCCATCCTCCTGTCTCAGCCTCCCAAGTACTGGGATTACAGGCGTGCACTACCACGACCAGCAGGCAACAACTCTTATAACCATTTTTTTATGTTCTAAATAATCATTGTTGGTATTTTGATGCAGGCCTCTGGAGGCACAGGGACACATATGGAAAATGGACACGGTGATATAAATTTTAAAGCAAAGCCTAAGTATCATCTGCCTATTTCCTCTGCTCACCATTTTGCTCTGGCCCCTCAGGAGGAGAGAAGGAAATGGGCGAAGGTCAGGCAAGTCCAAGAGGACTTTCCACGTACCCATGCAATGTGGCGCCTGTGCAGGAAGCCTCTTCAAACACCCACTGTCTACTTGTGTACACACAAATAACTCAGTAGTTTGACTCTTAAACCTAAGAGGCTTAGAGACCCATGGCAGAAAGGTTGTAAGCCAAGTATTAACAATGTGGCGTATGACAATACAGTGTGTGAAATGCCATATCATTGTGTTTCCAAACTGCAGCGAAGGGTGGAGATGGCTCACTGGTACATTGATTGCCTAGCATGCACAGACCCTGGGTTTGAGCTCCACTCCCCCCAAAAAAACCTACAGTGGCAGCCCAAAGGGGATTTCCCTTTGACATTTGTGGGCTGTGTTACGTTCTTGGGTCTTGGTTTCACTGGCAATTACAAGACCTGAAGATCAATACCAACCCTATCAGGTCCACTTCAACATCTTTCCATGGGCCACTGGGCTCAGAATTTCACTCTGTCTTGCCTGGCTCAGCACCACACGGTCATAACAAGTCCCTTGCCTCTGCTGGAGTCCCCATGAATCTAACCTTCTCAGGGCCATTTTTCTAAAATGCAAATCTGTCAATGATGTCCTGCCTACCTAATCTTTTCCTAGCAAATGAAATCCAAACCCCCTCTCGTGGCATCTGAGGCCCTCTGCATCTGGCTCCTTCCACCTCTCTCTGGCTAGTGCACGTGCTGAGGCCTCCTCGGCCACTGTTTCTGCCATTTGGAAGTAATCAGGCATCCCAATGCATGCAGTACCCTTAGCCTTTGTTGGCAATACCTTCTCTCCCATTCCCACCTAAGGCTACTAAGGTCTCTCTCCTTTGTTACTTCTATGTTCTCTGGACAGCCTTCAATTCTGTCACCCAAAACACCCCATTATATTTATTTACTTTTGACTCTATTTCTACCTTCTAGTCTCATGGGCATCTTGAGACTGAAGATGGCATCTTATTCAGAGTAATTACTAATAAATCTGATGGATGAGTTAATTCAATTGTTCAGTCAATCATGAGGATCCAGTGAAATGAGGTAGCAGATCTATTGTGTTCAAGTATCAGGTATATGCGTCGTTACCTCTTTTTAAACATTTTAAAAAACATTCATTGGCACATTGTAATTATACGTCATGGTGAGGTTCGGAGTGACAAATTCATTGGTGCACACCTGGTGTTTACCACCGGTTCCTGACCCTCCCCCGCCTCCTCATAGATAGCTTCACATATGAACAAAGAATTATTTGAATAGTTTCCATCATCAGATCTCCCCTCTCTCCTCCCCACCTTCCTCTCTGTTTTGTTTTTTTCTTTAACTTTATTGGCTTTGTGGTCTAAGTTCTTCATAAGAAAAGAACAAGTTTAATAAGTCTAATAAAGTTTTGTCACATACCCCCAAGCATCAAATAGTGCGAGATAGAATTGCTCATTAGCTAGCGACAGAACAATTTTCATGGAAATGTCTTGGAGGAATTGAGTGTGTTTAGAAAAAGCAGGACTCTCGCTCACATACCCACCGCCCAAGCAAAAGTCACAGGAAAGTGAAATCAGTAAGAGGGGCAACTCAGGGGGCCCGAGACAACCGTCTTCTGCAGAGGAGTTACTTCTCGTCCTCAGGGTTTCATGTGCTCCAGCATGAGCCGAGGAAGCAAAGCCATCTGCTCGCAGAGAGCTGCGATGAGGACACTGATAACTGGAGCCACCCCAAGCACTTAGAAACGCAGAGCATTTACTACGCTCCCACTAGGAATCAGGAAGCAGAGCCTACATAATTAATGAGCGAAGTTCTTCTGAGTGGGCACACTAATAAATGATGCTGACACGTACATGCAAGGAAGTAAACAAAGCAGAGTCATGTGAAGGTTCTAGGCCAAAACAAAACAAAAACAAAAAAAGAGGAAATTAAAAATAAACAGGCGAAAATGGAAACAGGCCAGATTTGTAGGGAAGGAAATTCCATTGTTGTTATTGGAGAGCATACTGTAAACAACAAATAATAAATCAAAACAAAGTAGGAAAACTGCATAAAATGGTTTTGACTGTATCCGTCATATATCATGGAACTATAACTAGATAAAATAGACAAATTACAAAATCTCAGAACAAACAATGGAACATCTGTAAGTATAATGCGTGCCAGCGACCTCGCCGCTCTTACTCGACTGTCTGCCCACAGCTGCTCTCTCATCTCCGCGGTGTGGGTGAAAGTTGGCAAGCTTTCAGTGCTAGAGACTGAACTCTACTGTGTACTGACTTCCCACAGATTGCTCCTTGCCCCATTTGGGAAGAAGACGCGATTCCGAATTGCAGACCATTCCGAAGCACTCGGGAATTCAGGAAGGACGCAGAAAGGCAGCCAGCTGTTAGGAGACTCTGAAAGCATTTCCAGATCCTCCACCCTTTCTGAGCCTGGAGGCCTTTTTCACTCATCCTCAGTACATCTCATTTACAAAACATGATCCTATGTACAACATGTATTGAGTTCCTACTGCATACCAGCCACTGCTAGACATTTTCCTCATTACCTCTAATCTATACAATAATCCTACAAGGGAGCTATTATCACTTTACAACAGTGAAAAATGAGATTCAGAGGGGTCAAAGAACTTTGCAACACCACTAGAAAATTGCAGAGTTCCCAAGTTCATGCTGTCTCTCCGACGTCAGTTCAGAGGGCCTTCGGTTTCATCCACTCCTCCACCACTAGAGAAAGACCACCTCCCCTCGGCGCCCCTTCCCTGTGCACTAAGGCTGGCACCACTGTCTCCACTAACTGACACAGAGCACCCTCTTGCCAGCTGTCACCTGACAAGCAGGGACAGATGAGGGAGGGAACCCTCACGAGAAAATAGATCACTCCTTTTCCCATTTACTGCCATCGCAACTTCTGATCAGGACAGGATTTGTGGATGTGGAACCTGTCTAGCCACATGAGGCCCTATGCGCAGAAGAGCCCTGTGCTTCACTGAATACTCTGCTGTCTGGGTCTTGTAATTCTTAATTTTTTGACAAGGCTGGCCCGCCTGCCTTCCTTCCTTCCTTCCTTCCTTCCTTCCTTCCTTCCTTCCTTCCTTCCTTCCTTCGTACTTGTAATTTAACCCAGGGGTATTCTACATCTGAGTTATAGCCCCAATCCTTTTTATTTTGAGTTAGGTTCTCACTAAATTACCATATGCTGTCCTCAATCCTGCAATCCTCCTCTCTCAGCCTCCCAAGTACTGGGATTACAGATGCGTGCCACCCACCACACCTGGCTACCTTCTTTCTTAAAACACATGGTAGAGGCCTACAAGCCAACTTCCATGCAAATACCACTAACGTAAGCCAGTACTCAACAGTACTATCCAACCAGGAGAGATTACTACAAACCTGAAAGACAGAATGTTCTAGTTAAGAATGAGTCTAGCCAGGTGTGGTGGTGAATGCTTGTAATCCCAGTGCTTGGGAGGCTGTGACAGGAGGATCTGGATTCGCAGCCAGCCTTAGCTGCTTAGTGAGGCCCTCTACAGCTCAGTGAGACCCTGTTTCAAAACAAAGACTAAAAAATAGGGCTAGGAGTGTAGCTCAGAGGTAGAATGCCTCTGGTTGGATCAATCCCCAGTACCAAAAAAGGAAAGAAGAGTCTAAAATATCATAAGCCTTATGAGATCTTTTGAAAGTCAGTTTTGAAGTTTAGGTGTCATCCTAAAACACCTGATACTCCAAAATGAATCATTTTTTAAACTACGGAATGACCAGACCAGCCTTATGTTGGGAGTGGGGTATGGAAAGGAAGCTAAAAATGTATAAAGGCAAATATCTGATCACAGTACAAAGAATCAATTTTTCTCAAAAATTAAAAAATAAAATTGCTGGAGAACTTTTTTCACCTAATGTTAAAAGTTCTGTGTTTGTATACTGTCTCTACCTCAAGAATCAAAGGAATAAAATTAAAGCAGGAAAAATAAGTCAGATGGAATGGAAGGATGATGCTCTTTTTTTTTTTTTTTTTTTTTTGTGGTACTGGGGATTGAACTCAGGGGCATTCTACCTCCGAGCTATACCCCCAGCCCTATTTTTTATTCTTTATTTTGAAACCGAGTCTCACTAAGTTGCGGAGTGCCTCACTAGGTAGCTGAGGCTGGCCGCGAACCCGGATCCTCCAGTCTCAGCCTCCCGAATGCTGGGATTACA
>PVLC010001008.1:0-28940 GCA_004027655.1 Graphiurus murinus | reverse complement strand
ATGCTCTTGTTTGACACAGAGAAATGATTTGCAGATGAGAAAAGCCACAAAAGAGTTTCTGAGGCCACTTTGCCTTCAAGTCCTAGAGCCCTAACATCTAACATCACCACCAAAGCCAAAGGTTTATCAAGATCTTTGAAAGTTAAGTCCCAGGATCAGTCTAATCCAAATTTATAAATTGATAATAGTTAAAAATTTGTTAAAACAATTATTAGTATATGATTATTGCCTTGAGAAAGTATATATTTTCTTAAATATGGGTATTTGAGATTTGTGTTCTTAATGTCTATAAATTCTCTTGAAAATACTTACTAACACAATATTCATAATATGTGACATATTATCCATAACATATAATTGTGTGTGTGTGTGTGTGTGTGTGTGTGTGTGTGTGTGTGCACGCACTCGTCGGGAGGGGGTACTGGGATAAATCTCAAGGTCACTCTACCAGTGAGCTACATCTCCAGCCCCTTTTATTTTTTATTTTGAGACAATGTCTCACCAAATTGCCCAGGTTGGCCTCAAACTTGCCCTCCTCCTACCTCAGCCTCCTGGGTAACTGGGATTGCAGGAGTGTGCCACCATTCCCAGCAATGTACGGTCTCACTTACCTGTTTCTTCAGCAATCACTGACTGATGGTCATGACAGTTTTCAGGGATACAACAAAGCATTTAGTTGATGGCTTCCTTCCCCAAATGATCATTAAGCACCAAAAGTGAATGAGCAACTTCCAAAGGCTAATCTTTTTTTTTTCCATTTTTTTTTATTGGTGCATTGTAATCATACATCTTTGTTAGGTACAAGCTGGTAAAGGCATACATGCACACAGAGGCTAATCTTGAAAACGTAAATAATAAATGGCAAACAAAGAACAAAAAATAAATAAATAAATCTGCCATTATCAGCGTCCTCTTCTCATTTGATAAAAATAAGCCATAATTTCCATGGATAACATTTTTTTTAAAATAAGTGCTATGGCACAACTTCACTCAAGTCTGTATTTTATTAATTCCATGCTGGACTTCATTTGATAAATCAATCTGTTCTGTATTAAGTTTGACTTTCCTTTCTATGATAATAAACAGTACATGAGACATCCCTCATAAATTATTTTTTTTTCTCCTCCCTCTCCTCTTTAAATATTTTTGGAAGGGAAAAAAAAGTATTCGGTATTCAGAACCTTACTGGAACAATTTAGTGTTTCTTGTCTTTATCTATTTGGGCCATGCTTCTTTTCTGCCCTGGCAGAGTCCATTACATGTATTATTAATACAGTATTTCTGCTTTGTGCCCTTTATACACATAAACTCTTTGCTTCTACCTGAGGAAATATTTTCCTTTTTCAAACAACTCAGATGTCTTCTAATCTTTAAAATGTCTGGCATTTGTCCTATTCCAGTCCCTTCGAGTGATTATTTGTCTTTCTGCCCTTTCTTTCCTCCTACCTTCTCTCCTCCTCATTCTTCTTCCTAATGAGCTGAAGTCTTGTCCAGATAAGATGGGTTGTTTATCTTTGTCTTCTACTATCTTCAACTCTTCCTATTAAGAACAGTCACTATATTTTTGTTTCACTCAAAGATCCAGAATCAGTACAAAGAGCTCTGAAATAATATCAAGACCTGGATACAAATCATGAAACTACAGTTAATTCTCTATATAATCCTCGGGCAAGACATTTCACTTTCCCTAGCCTTGCTTTCCTCATCTTCAGAATAGCTATAGACTACAAGGCTGCTAAAATGCCTTACGCTGAAAATAAAGTACTTTTCTCTGTCAACTGTGAAAGCAAAACTAACGTGTGTTGATTTGTTTTTCTAGTACATCTGAAGGATTTAAACTACTAAACAAAACAGTTAAATGTTGTGATTTCAGTAGGTCAATCATATATTGTATTAATTCCCATATAATAAGTTAAACATGCAGTATGATATTCTAATAGCCCCTTGACATCCATGGATATCATATTTGAGTTTTGTTTGTTTTGGAGTACTGGGGGACTGAACACAGGCATTCTACTTCTGAGCTACAACCCAGCCCTATTTTGGTTTTTGGTTTTTTTTTTTTTTTTTTTAAACAGAGTCTCACTAAGTTGTGAAGGGCCTCACTAAGGCCATCCTCAAACCTGTGATCCTCCTATCTCAGCCTCTCAAGTAGGATTACAGGATGCACCACATCTGACTATATTCAAGTTTTGACTCTTCAAGGACAACCCCAAACTCTGTGATATGTAGTAAAATATGACTTAGCTGCATCTTGATAAAGCTGGTGTTTGGACATGCTCACCAATCCTTATCATCCAAATCCTGGCTCCGCGACAGAGTTCTCTAATCATGATTGCTACAAGAGCATCAACAAACAAGGAGACCAAGAAGGTCTCAAGATACTGTCTTTCCACTGTAGGGGCACAATACTGCGAACTCACCAGTCTACTCCTTTTGAAAACAGAGAAAGAACCACTTGTTTAAAATCAGAGATTACTGTATGGAAATGGAGACGGGAGACCGGCAGACATTAGACGGAAGGACCCCAAGAAGTTGTAGCATGCAAGTTCCCAGCTGGACAGAATCTGTCCCAGGGAAGGAAGAACACCATATCATTTCTTAGCAATAGAAATGTTGGTTGTTTGGAAGTGACGGAGTTTGACAACTTACTTGGAAGGCAGCAAGAGATCCTCATATTCTCTCCTTTGGAACCTCAACTGCATTTCTAGTCTATATGTGGCAACTCATGTTCTGCATATTGCTTTGTTTGCTTTTTGCAATTTACTCTGACCTCCTCTGATAGACTGTCAGCAATTTGACAGCAGGACTGGATATAAACTTATTATACTTCTTCAATTTTTTTTAAAAGCTCCATCACCCTTTTAAAGCAATCTTTTAAAGATTATTGTTATTGTTGTTGTTTAAAAATGCTTCACAATCAGGCATGCTTGTAATCCCAGTACTTGGGAGACTGAAATAGGAGGATCACAGGTTTGAGGCCAGCTTCAGCATCTCAGCGAGACCCTTACCAACTTAGTGAGACCCTGTTTCAAAGTAAAAAAATAAAATAGGGCTGGGGATGTAGTTTAGGGATAGAATGTTCCTGGGTTCAATCCAAAAGAAGGAAAGGAGGGAAAACAAAAACAAAAACAAAAACAAAAAACACTAAGGTAAATAATTAAGTCTTTGCCATTATGATGTATTTGGGAATAAGTGTCAATCACCAGGCAGCCATTTTCAAGGAAGTGTTAATTGTGTAAAGGTCTAAGTGAACGCTGAGCAAGGTTGCACAATAGTGTCTGTGGAGTCAGACTCTGAGAGCAGCTGTCTCCTGGGTTGTTTTTGTTTTGTTTTGTTTTGTTGTTGTTACTGGGGATTGAATCCAGAGACATTCTACCTTTGAGCTATACTTCCAGCCCTTTTTTATTTGAAAATAGAGTCTCACTAAGTTGCTGAAGGTCTCGCTAAATTGCTAAGGCTGTCCTTGAGCCTGCAATCCTCCTGTCTCAGCTTCCCAAGTACTAGGATTACAGGCGTGCTGTCTCCATTGAAGAAGAGCAAGACACTCCCGCTTTATTCAAGTTGATCTTTTCAAAAAGCTGGACCAGTTGGACTCCAGACTCTGTGGACTCCCCTCGCACCGCACTGGTAGTAGCTGCCGACATTCAATAATAAGAAAAGCCCAGCCTGGGTCTGCACTACCTCGTGAGCCTCCCTGGCTCTTGGCACAGAGAGCCAAGCCCAGGAGCACAGCCAGCTCCCTTCCCGGTCTCCACTCTCTGCAGAAAACTGCACAGACAGACATAGGACGGGGAGGATACCTAAACAACACCGAGGCTGAGCTCACAAAGAATCCTTCCACATTCTAGGAGCGGTGCGGGGAATTCTAGGGGACTGAGATGAATGGCCTGCAGTTTTATATGATCAAAAGCTCAGTGATTACATGGCTTGAACGCTTAGAATGAGACAAAAACTGTAGATCACATGGCTGTGCCCGGCTCAAGGGTTTCACAATTCTCTAAACTCTGGCTTTAACTGGCTGACTGAGGGCAAAAAGCATAATCCATGAGGGAAGCATCCTCCAGTCCAACAGTCACAGGCTAATTTTTATCTTCAAGTTGATGGAAGGTTAAGCTGATTCAGCTGGGAGCCACCCCGTAGGTCTCAACAATAACAGCCAAGTCGACAAGATGACCCTCCACCGCGTGCAGCAAGCACTCACCTCGCCAGCCGCAGGGCTGGCATTGCACAAGCTCCAGCTCACCCTCAGGAGAAGTTCAGATCAAGAGAGATTAAGGACTAAGCCCTGCATTTCTCTCGAGTGCCCTGACCCCAGAGCTGCGGCCTCCTCATCATTCCACTTTGCTGCTGGCCATTTTTGGGTGGCTGTTGTTCTTTTGTTTTGTTTTTGTGTGGTACTGGGGACTGAACCCAGGAGTACTGTACCTCTGAGCTACACTCCCAGCCCTTTGTTTTTTATTATTTTAAAACAAGGTTTCACTAAGTTGAAGAGAGCCTTGCTAAGTTTCTGAGGCTGGCCACGAACCTGCAATCCTCCTGTCTCAGTCTCCCAAGTACTGGTATTACAAGGTGTACGCCACCGTGGCCCACTTACTGCTAGCCTTTAAGAGTCAATGTTCCACTTATAAAATAGCACTATGTAGATGTTAAAAAATCTGAATTCCCAGGAATCTAAGCTCTTTAAAAGATTCAAAGGTGGTCTTCTCATCGGAGGAATGCAAAAATGGAAAAACGTTAGATTCAGAGAGTTGCATTTAGCACAAAATCATTTTAACCAACTTCCAAATACACTGGCCTTTCCACTTTTCTTAAAGAGTCGGTGGTTCTCAGTCTTGTATTTACCATCAACAGAAGTCTACTCTATTTAATTACAGTCCCTTTACTAGGTCGTAGGAAAACGGCAGGCCTGCATGGAGGGAAATCTCTTCCGGGAGAGGGATGGGAGGAAGCTGGCTCTAGGCCAGTCCCTGCCCTCACTCCCAGCCTGGAAGCACCAGGAATACCATACTTTTCTTCCCAGGCACCCTAGACTGCTAAATACCATTCCCCTTCTATTTGATAGCACCTTGCCCCACACAGAGGCCTCTTTGATGAGTTTCACATACTAATGATCTAGTTAACGCCACTGAATACCCAGACACTCATTTGCTAGACTAACTGGGTGCGAGTAGCTTTATATTAGGGCAGCAGATTTTGTTCTGTCCAAACACATTATTCCTTCCTTGATTCTGAACACTGGAATGGGAATAAATCTCCATGAGTGGCGCTAAGGCCAAGGGAGTAGGGGCAGTATTCTTCCGGCAGGGAGAGGGAGGGGTCTGTGACCTTGTGTTAGAGTGAGTTCTGCTACAAGTTCACATTTTTAACTGTCTTTCCAGCCTCTTAGATCTGTCCTTGGTGTCCTGGTTGGATCTTAAGTGTCCCCCGAAGGCCCCTTATGAAAGGCCTGCTGCACTTGGGGAGGGGTGGAGTCTTTGGGAGGTGGGGATCAGTGGAAAGAAGTGGGGTCAGGGGGCATGCCTTGAAGGGGACACTGCGTCCCCGCCCCTTCTTGTCTCCTCTTTGCTTCCTGGTGGCTCTGAGGTGCACAGACCTCCTCTGCCACCCTCTCCCTGCCGTGACGTCCTGCCTCACTGAGGCAGAGCGGAGGACCTGGCAACAGGAAGAATTAAAGCAGCCATCAGAATGAATCCCCCTATCTGTGAGGTCGGGAGGTGAGCAGGGAGGTGAGAGACTGGTGGGCACCAGGGAATCAGCGCCCTGGCCAGCCCACAGATAATTATTCAAATTAAGGATCAAAATTGTGCAAAAGCCATGGGTCCCCCCAAACCCAATTCTGACCAATCTTAAAAAAACAGAAAGAAAACCTCAGGAAGATGTAAAAGCCCACTTCCCAAGGGCTTCAAGGTCACTCTCTTTTCTGGACACCCCCTTTTTTGGGGGGTGCTTTGTCCTTTTTCTTTCTCTAACTTAAACTTTTATATTCCTATGCCCTTCGCTAGTCCTTGGACTTCATTCATCAAGATGCACTACACAAGAACCCTAATAAAAGGAGACACCCGTTTCAGCACCACGGATCCCCAAACCACGGAGCCAGCTGACCCTGGTCTGAAACTTCTGACACCCAGAGCCAAAATCAACCTTTCCTCTCTTTAAGTTGATCATCTCAGGTACTTTGTCACAGCAACAGAAAGCTGAGTAACAAACCTGGGATACGCCACGGCATGCCTATCCTGTGTGGGATCAAAACCTCAATGACCCAGCGAACACAGGAACACAGAGAGACAGTGAAACTGAGAAGGGGAAACCGCTACCAACACTGCTTCCGCTGCTTCCTGACCCTGCATCTCACACAGATCTTCTGAGATGATCTCCTGCGGACTGTGAGCCCAGAGCAAACACAGCCAGATGCCAAAGCCAGGCCTTGCAGAATTCTAAAAACACCCTCCCAAAGCCTTGAGCCTGCTGCATCGTAGGAACATTGTCATCGGGAAATGCGGTGAAGACAGTTATCTTGGTCATGTTCCTTGTCTATTGAAGACACAATCCCCATTTTTAACAAGAGCTCCATTTGTGTGCTAGTGAGCCTCATAAAGACATTGCAACTTTTTTTGTTTCCTTCCATATTTTCTGCCTCTTACGTCAAGTTCTGTGGGGGTGTGCTACACACAGAGAATGCATCCAGCACCCACACGTACACTGGATGAAAGGCAGTTGTTAAGTTTAACCTCCATAGTCCACTAAGGATAAAACCCTCACATTATTTTGAAGGGCACCAAAAAATCTTTAAGCCAACATGAGGCAAATGCAAACCAAATTCTGTTCTCAAATTTCAAACAGGTTTTCAAAACATGTTTGGAAACTGCTATGCATAGCTACGGTCGGGAGTGGTTTCAATTCGGCCTACGGGGACACCTTGCTGGGATACACAAAATAGTTACAGCATTAGAACCTGCTTTTTCTTCCAAATTGCAAGTATTCCTGGCAGGCCTAAGCCCGGATTTCTCATCAGGCCTTCGCGTAGCAGCGGCCGTCAATCACAGTTGTTTTCAAAGGCGGCATTAAATGACTTGTGTACATCTGCAGGGCTTCTGTGTTTGCTCCTAGATGATTTCCACTAAGGTTAAGGGTTAGAGTTTGACAGATGTGGCTGCGGTCTAATTGGCCCATTTTATCTGCCCCTTTCCCACTCGCATACAGTATTTGATAGCAGAATCTGTGAAATGCCTCAATTGCAATACCAGCCTGGGAGGCTCGGGTGCGGGGGTGCGGGGCCCGGCCGCTCGCAAGCTCACTCGCTCGTGTGTTTTTCATTTCAGTGTCTGTGTGAAATGCAGTCCAGCTTCTGTCTGAGAGGAAAGAACATCTTTTCATTCTGTGTCTCCATTTCAGTCCAACTGGTTGCACTTCCTCTTTCCTTCCCTCCTTTGAGTTTTCCCTCCTTAAGCTTTTCCAGGACTTTCCGATTTCCTCCATTTTTTTTCCCCATTGCCACAGGTGGACCTTACTATTTTCTTTTTCTTTTTCTTTTTTTTTTTTTTTTTTTTGTGTGTGTGTGTGTGTGTGTGTGTTACTAGGGGTTGAACCCAGGAGCATTCTACCTCTGATCTACACCCCCAACCCTATTTACTTACTTATTTATTTATTTATTATTTTGAAACAGAGTCTCCCTACATTGCTGGGGCTGTCCTTGAACCTGTGATCTTCCTGTCTCAGCTTCCCAAGTATTGGGACTACAGGCATGTTCCATCATGCCCAGCTGACCTTGCTATTTTCAATAAGCAAAAGTAGAAATTGAATGAGACTGTGTTCTGTTTCTGACTCCTTAGCACAATAGCAATTGTGCAAATTTAAGATTTAGGAAGGGGGGAAATGTGGAGGTAGCGGGGGGGGGGGGGCGGTGGTGGAGGAGGGGAGCACCAAGCGATTTTTGCATGTACATCACTGTCAACATGATTTACATTATGATGTGAGACTATAATACACCAACAAAAGCATATTAAAAAAATTTTAAAATAAAATTTAGCATTCTGGACTTCCTAACTGGGGCCAATGGGCCACTCTGGCTTTCTGCAACACGATGGCCGACTTGCAGGGACATGACGTGCCAGTTGCTTAAATCTCACCAGCACCATGGGGTACAGGCAGGTGGGGTCTCTAATCTTTTACTTAGCTATTGCTCAGTACCAGGTGTATATGGAGCATGGCAAAACAAAGATAAGTGTGTGTCCTCCACTAATTTATTTAAATCACAGAAGAGCCCACAATGCAAAACCACAATCACATAAGAAAGAGATACATTTCAAAATGCTAGGACATGCACAGTGGTGCATGCCTGTAATCCCAGTAGTTGGGAGGCTGAGACAGGAGGATCATAGGTTTGCAGACAGCCTCTACAGCTTTGTGAGGCTCTGGGCAAATCAGTGAAACCCTGTCTCCAATTTTAAAAAAGAAAAAAAAAAAAATAGGGCTGGGAGTATAGCTCAGAGGTAGAATAGCCTTGGATTCAATCCGAAGTACCACAAAAAAAAAAAAAATGCTAGGACAGTGTGGGAAGAGAGATATGCACAACCTATCTGAGAATGCTGAGAGATAACTATTAATTCCTTAAGATGAAACTGGAGCTCAGAGAAGTTAAGCAATTTGCCCAAGGTCACAGAGTCCAAATCTGAAGACAGATCTTTCCGAGAAGAAAGCTTTCCTTTCCATTCTGTCTTTGCCTTTCAAACTCTTCACAGGATGGTGGCCATGTTAATTTTTAGCTTTATAACTTCCATAGTTAAGAAAGAAACTCTACCTCTCTTCACTAAGCGGCAGGGGAAAGGCCGAGGGTTAGCTGACCTGTGTGCTTCCTTATCTGAGTGACCTCAACTACTGAAGCAGAGTCAGCTGCTTCCACCTCCCTGCAGTCTACTCTGCCAGCTCCTCCCATCCCTGCTACCTAGGACTCTGCCTCTGCCCTGCCCTGCTCCAGGTAAACAAACAACTGCTCCACTAGCAAAAAGGAGAGGCAGAGCCAGGCACGTTGGCGCATGCCTGTAATCCCAGTACTTGGGAGGCTGAGGCGGGAGGATTTGCAGCCAGCCTCAGCAATTTATCGAGGCCCTCAGCAACTCAGTGAAACCCTGATTTCAAATTAAAAAATAAAAACAGGACTGGGGTTGTAGCTCGGAAGTAGAATGCCCCTGGATTCAATCTCCAGTACATAAATAAATAAATAAATAAATAAGGCTGAGGTGTAGCTCTGAGGTAGAACCTCCTGGGTTCAATTCCCAATATCAAAAAAAAAAAAAAAAAGGCAGAAGATAGAAGCAAAAATCTGACAGTCAGCTCTTTCACTTCATAGTCACATATGTAAATTTCTTGCACAGAAGTATGGTGATCTGTAAGTCTAATCATTTGTTAAGCCTTTCTTTAAAACAGCATATGGAATCTATTACAGTGCTCAATGACTTCTTCGCTTTTGCTTCTGCTCCGGAGGGTGATGGGCTCATGAGTTACAGCTCAAGCCCACCCCTTTCTCAAGTTCACTGCTCCGATTGTGGATGACACTGATTCTGGATACCAGAGGGACTTGAATCGGGAGCTTCCTTGAGGCCTGCAAATGATTCCCACGCTCGTGGAGCTTAGGTGGACGTGGTCACAATGTCCGTGCACTCACTCTGTCTCCACTGCGGCCTGGACACATGAAGGTGGGGGGTTTTATGTTTTACGCTTTTGTGCTCCCTTACAAAGAATCCCAGGCTCATTGTTCTGTAAGCATAACATGTGGACGGGATGAAGTACAGTGGAATCAGGTCCAAACAGTCTTGAGGTCTTACCTGAGAAATAAGTGCATTGACTAAATCAGCCGAGCGATCTGTCAACAGGCTGCCTGAGCGAACGCTGATTAAATCTCTCTCTTCATCCTGGTTTCCTGGCCATGGACCTCCAGAGTTGTTTAGATTCTACTACAGTTCCTCCTGGACCAATTAGTCAAAATCATGTTCTGTACTCTCCAAATTAAAACCTGGCAACACTAGCCTTCTATGTATAACAGACTGTCATAGCTGGGCTCACATAACCACAAAGGAAATTGAAATTGAAAGGCAGGGCCTTGGGTAGAGTCAGGCAGTGCATTAGCAGTGACATCCATTTAAACTTGAGTCCTCGAAGCTTCAGTCTGAGCCACTGGACCAACCTCACACCCTCGCTCTATTATCCGAGGGAGGAGAGGTCATGATTAAACTCCTTCCTGGCTGAGTAGATCACATAAGCATTTTCCTCTGGGTTAGTTTGGTTGCAAATCCTAGCAGAGCACCCCTCTGTCTTGGGCTTAGCCAGTTTTTGAGTGGCTTTGTATCACAGCCAAAGTGTGTGCCAAAATAGTTAAACCTTGCTTCTTGAATGTCTAGGGTTACGCACCACAGATGTTAAACTTAACACACACAAAAAAAATTTTTTTAAATGGGCAATTGGACTGAATAGACTCTTCTTAAAAGAAGAAATACAAATGGCCAGTAAATATATGAAAAAAATGTACAACGTCATTAGCAATCAGGAAAATGTAAATCAAAACTATACTGAGATTCCACATAACTCCAATTAGAATGGCAACCATCAAGAACACAAATAATAATAAATGCTGGTGAAGATGTGAGGAAGTAGAAACTCTTTCTTCCACATTGCTGGTGTGGCACACCAGTACAACCACTATGGCGCTCACTGTGGAGGTTTCTTAGAAGATCAGGAATGAAACCACCTTATGATACAGTGACGCCGCTCCTGGACATCCTTCCAAAGGAAGTGAAGTCAGAATATTACAGTAATACATGCATGTCCCTGTTTATAACAGCACAACTCACAACAGCCAAATTACAGAACCAGCCTAGGTGTCAATCAACAGATGAAGGATCACAAAACTGTAGTATATACACACAATGGAATTTCATTCAACCACAAAGAAGTACAAAATTACATCATTTGCAGGAAAATGAATGGAACTTGAGAATAGTATGCTAAGTGAGATTAGCCAGTCTTAAAAAACGAATAGTTGTATGTTTTCATTTATATGTGGAAGCTAGATAGAAACTGAGAGACAAGGGGAGCATCAGATAGAAGAGTAGAGACTCCAGTGGAGCGCTGGAGAAGGTTTAGGCAAAGGAGGAGGACAGGGGCGGAGAGGTAAAGAATATAACAGCTGAAATAATGCTACCTACACATATAAAATTACAATCCCAATCTCAAAGGCATGCAGAGGAAGAGGAGGAGGGAGGGGCGGGAGCAAAGGGAAGTGCTCCAAGCGTTGTATCCACCTGTCTCACTAGGTTGTTGAGAGTCTCACTATGTTGCTGAGGCTGGCCTCACACCTGCGATCCTCCTATCTCGGTCTCTTAAGTACTGGGATTACAAACATGCTCCACCATACCAGGGTCAAATTATCTCATCTTAATCACTATGCATTGATTTTAAAAGCAAATGCAAAGGTCACCTCTTGGATCCCAAAAACACTGGGAAAAGTTAATTATTCCTCCCTCTGTGAGTGGTTTATACTTCTATCACAGCATTTATAATACTGTGCTTCAGTTGACACCCTATAGACTATGAGTTCCTAGAGACCAAGGATTATCTGTATTCACCTTTACATAGTGAATGTTTAGCCATGTATAAAGTGCTCAGTAAATGTTTGCTGAACAAATCAATTCACAAATATTTTATCCTTCTTCTTTTTGTACTTTTTCCCCTCAACCCACACTCTGCTCCAATACAGGTTGAACATAAATGCAAAAACCACAGGAGTTCCTGCCAGTATTCAATATAGAACAGATTTTATACAATGGAGAAATTGTCAACATCTTTTTTTATTGTTGTTGTTGTTACTGAGAATTTAACCCAGGGGTATTCTACCTCCAAGATAAACTTTCAGCTCTTTCCCTTTTTATTTTGAAACAGAGAACACCAAATTGCTAAAGCTGGCCTCAAACCTGTGAGTCTCCTTTCTCAGCCTCCCTGGTACTGGTATTACAGGACTGCAGCACCATGTCTGACTCCATGGGTCTTTTTCTAGAGGCACAGAGTTCCAGATAGTTATATATTGATTTTTACATCATGTGTATTTTATGATTAATCTCTTTATTGAGTTAAATTTTCATTTCAGAGAGTACTCTTTACAAAGGATCAACAAAACAAAAATCTGGTTCTTTGAAAAGATTAACAAGAATGGCAAAGAAAGAGAATCAACCCAAATTATTAAAATCAGAAATGAAAAAGGAGACATCACCACAGAGAGTGAGGAAATCCAGAGGATCATCAGAAACTATTTTGAAAATTTATACTCCAATAAACCGGAAAATATGGAAGAAATCAAGAGATTTCTAGACACATACAGCCTACCTAAATTGAACCAAGAAGATATAGAAAACCTAAACCAGCCATTAGCAAGCAAAGAGACAGAAACAATAAAAAGCCTTCCAGCAAAGAAAATCCCATGTCCAAACAGATTCTCAGCTGAATTCTACAAAACCTTTACAGAAGAACTAAACCCAATACTTCACAAGTTATTCCGTGAAATTGAAAGAGATAGAATTCTTCCAAAATCCTTCTATGAGGCCAGTATCACCTTAATACCAAAACTGAATAAAGATCCCTCAA
The DNA here is from genome assembly GCA_004027655.1 of Graphiurus murinus. Lineage (NCBI taxonomy): Eukaryota > Metazoa > Chordata > Mammalia > Rodentia > Gliridae > Graphiurus > Graphiurus murinus. The sequence goes on along the minus strand of PVLC010001008.1, from coordinate 16,307 downwards.
GAAAAGAAAATTACAGACCAATATCATTGATGAAAATAGATGCAAAAATTCAACAAAATACTAGCCATGCGCATTCCAAATCACATCAAGAAAATTGTACACCATGACCAAACTGGTTTCATCCCAGGAATGCAAGGCTGGTTCAACATACGCAAATCAATATATGTTATTAACCACATAAATAGAACTAAGAACAAAAATCACATGATCATAATAGATGCTGAAAAAGCATTTGACAAAATTCAACACACATTCATGTTAACACTGCAGAAAATTGAAATGGAAGAAACGTGTCTCAACATCATTAAGGCAATATATAGTAAACTCAAAGCCAACATCATATTGAATGGAGAAAAACTGTGGGAATTCCCTTTAAAATCAGGAACAAAACAAGAATGCCCACTTTCACCACTACTTTTCAATATAGTCCTCAAGGCTCTTGCCAGAGCAATAAGTCAAGAGAAGGATATCAAAGGAATTCAAATAGAAAAAGAAGAATTAAAATTACCTCTATTTGCAGATGACATGATCCTATATTTAGAAGACCCAAACAAACTCAATCAAAAGACTACAAGAGCTGATTAACAAATTCAGCAAAGTAGCAGGATACAAAATCAACCTTAAAAAATCAGTAGCTTTTCTATATGCCAACTATGAATCTACTGAGAAAGACATCCAGAAAGTAATTCCATTCACAATAATCTCAAAACCAATAAAATGCCTAGGAATAAACCTAGCCAAGGAGGTAAAAGACCTTTACAATGATACTTATAAAACACTAAAGAAAGAAATCAAAGATCTTCTTTGCTTTTGGAAAGGCAGAATAAATATTATCAAAATGGCCCTTCTACCAAAAGTGATCTAAGAGTCAATGCAATCCCTATCAAAATATCAATGTCACTCTTCAGAGACCTAGAAAAAATCAGTCATAAATCTCATATGGAGAAATAAAGACCCAGAATAGTCAAAGCAATTCTCAGCAATAAGAATCATACAGGAGGCATCACAATTCTTGACTTCAAATTATAATACAGAGCTATAGTAATAAAAACAGCATAGTACTGGCACAAAAACAGACAGACCAGTGAAGCAAAATAGAAGATACAGAAACAAATCCACATACTTATAGCCAATTGATTTTCAACAAAGGTGCCAAACACATACATTGGAGAAAAGACAGACTTTTCAAAAAATGGTGTTGGGAAAACTAGTTATCCAATTGTATAAAAATGGAACTAAATCCTTATCTCTCACCCTGCACAAGAGTCAACTCGAGATGGATCAAATTCCTGTAAATTAGACCAGAGACATTGAGGCTACTAGAGGAGGTCATAAGTCCAGCACTCCAACATATAGGCACAGGTAGAAACTTCCTCAACAAGACCCCCAAAGCTCAGGAAATTAAAACAAGAATTAATAAATGGGATGGCATTAAACTAAAAAGCTTCTGCTCATCAAAGGAAACCATCAAGAGTCTAAAGAGAAAGCCTATAGAATGAAAGATCTTTTCCTGTTATCCCTATGATAGAGGATTAATATCTATAATACACAAAGAAATTAAAAGACTTTACACTTAAAAAACAAGTAACCCAATCAAGAAATGGGCAACTGAACTAAATAGTTCACAAAAGAAGAGATACAAATGGCCAATAAATACATGAAAAAAATGTTCACCATCATTAGTAATCAGGGAGATGCAAATCAAAATTACACTGAGATTCCATCTAACCCTACTCAGAATGGCAATAATCAAGAGGTCATAAAACAATAAATGCTGGAGAGGATGGGAGAAATTGGAACTCTTCTACACTGTTGATGGGATTGCAAATTAGTTCAGCCGCTGTGGAGATTCCTCAGAAAACTGGGAATGGATCCACCATATGATCCAGCTATAACACTCCTGGGTATCTTTCCAAAGGGACTGAAATCAGAGAACTACAGAATATATGCATATCCATGTTCATAGCAGCACAATTCACAAGAGTCAAATTATGGAACCAACCTAGGTATCCATCGACAGATGAATGAATTACAAAATTACGGGATATTCACACAATGGAATTTTACTCAGCAATAAAGAAGAACAAAATTATATCATTTGCAGGAAAATGGAAGGACCTGGAGAATATTATGTTAAGGAAGATCAGCCAGTCACAGAAAGTGAAGGCTCATGTTTTTTCTAATATGCAGAAGCAAGGGAGTAATTGGAATACCAGAGGGACTTCAGATAACGGATGAGAAACTTCAGTGGAACCAGGGAGATGGTCTAGGGGAAGGGGAGGGGAGAGACAGAGGATCAATGATGGAATTACTACCATCGGCTTCATGTACATATGTGAGAATACCAATGTCAATCTCAGTACCCTGTATGGGAAAGGGGGAGATGGGGAGGGACACAGTGGGGGCAGGGGGGAACCAAGTGCTGTGTGCATGTATGTCACTGTCAACATGATTTACATTATGATGTAAGACTGTAATGCACCAATAAAAGTATATTAAAAATCATAAAATAATAAAAATAAATTTTCCTTTCTTTCCTCATTATATTTATGTTTCCTTTTAATAATTTATCACATTGAGTGTATTTAGAATACCTGTTTTCATATCTCTGCTAATCCTATTACTTGTGTCATTGCAGAGCTCATGCTATTGACTAAGTTTTCTCCTGGCTATGGGTCACATTTTCCTGCTTTTTGCATGTCTTATAACTTTTTATCTGAAGCCAAACATTGTGAATTTTGCATTAAGTGGTAGATTTTGCTTAATTCCTTTAAAAAAATGCTGATCATTGTCCTGACGGGTAATTAAGTATCTTGAGGATTAGTTTGCTTCTTATTTTAAAGCTTTTTAGTGTGTGTCTAGATTATCCTCTACTCTGGGGCTATTTTAGCCTTACCACTAACAGTTGAGGCTTATAAGGTTTCTAATGAATCTTCCATGTGTGGAATGAATTCTCCCTAATCTGGCTGGTTAAAAACTGAAATTATTTCTGGCCCTGTGTGACCCTGGGAATTGCTTAGATTGCATACACTTTATACCTTTTCTTTACCAAGAATGTCATTCTATTCTTGTGTAAATTTCTATTTGGCCAAGACTCAAGGAAATCCATGTATAGATTCCTGGTGTTCTTTCTTAACAGAACACCTACTTTACAGAACACTACTACTGGTACATCTCCTACTTTCTAGCTGAATTCCATTCTGTCTGTAACTCAGCAAAACACAGTGCTCTATGTAGTCAGTCCCCCCTCCCTGTGCTGTGGTCTGAAGACTACCTGGGGGGAGGGAAAGGGCCAGGATGATCACTGGGTGGCTTCTGTCATTTGTTTCACCTCTCAAGGATCACATTCCTATGTTAGCTATTGTTTGATGTCTGAAAAGATGTACATTGTTTATTTCTAGAAGATTTTTTTTTGTTTTTTTTAGTGAGAGGTTAAGGGCCACTATTTTCCCTGATGGTTAGAAGTAGAAGTCTACATAGCTGTGTGTGTGTGTGTGTGTGTGTGTGTGTGTGTGTGTGTATGGTACTGGGGATGGAATCCAGGGGCATTCACCTCTGAGCTACACTCCCAACCCTATTTTATTTTTTATTTTAAAATAGGGTCTTGCTAGGTTGCAGAGGGCCTCATTCAGTTGCTGAAGCTGACCGCAAACCTGCGATCCTCCTGTCTCAACCTCCCAAGTACAAAGATTACGAGCATGTGCCACCACACCAGGTTTATGTAGTTGTTTTTACTTGGAGAAAAAAAAAAAACACTACAATTTTAAGTACCTATTATTTGTACAGCATGAGACAATTCTAAAACCTTCAATAGTTAACCAGAAAAATCAAATGAAGAATTGATATAAATCACATAATATTTGAAGAAATTGTAAATATCTTTGAACATGTAACCATTGAAGAGTTAGTACTTTATTCCCAAAATGTAATGAAAGCCTGTCAAACAATCTAAGATTCATTCGTATCTGAATAATACAATAACTACTGTTAATGACATCATTTTCTTAACACTTCATCTGATAGTATTCGATTACCTAATCATTTTGCTCTTGGGAAATTTTTCTGACCATCAGTCTGAACTTTCCCATATCTTATCAAGATTCCTGGTCCCTCCTCATTGTGCCATACTAAATAAATTCTCTCCTGGGCTGTTTGAACTTCTTTTAAATTTAAGGTTTGTTTTTCATACTAAAGTACTAAATGCAATATTTTCTATAATCCTGGATATTTTTCTGGAAACCATGAAGTTTCCGAATGTCAAGATTCACAATGATCAAGAAAAGACATTTGCACTAAATATCTCTTTATTTTTTATCTGGAAGATTTAAATTTTTCTTCCCAATTCTCCATGACCCACACTCTCTCAACAGAACCACCATCACGACTGTGCTGTAATTAGCGGCAGCTGATATGTGGGCTAATTCACAAAGTACCTTTTACAATTCTGGTTGCTTAGAACTTAGAATAATTTTTTTAGACATGTTAGAGAATTCTTAAGATACTTTATAGATGTTGGGGATTTTGTGCAGTATCCAGACCAGATCATAAAGAAATCCTTCTAAGAGGGAAAATACCTAAGCATCTTTTCAGTACAAATTAATGACTATAGATTCAATAGTCACCCTCATCTTCTTTTATGTAGTGTGTGTGTGTGTGTGTGTGTGTGTGTGTGTGTGTGTGTGTGTGTGTGTGTTTTACTGGGAATTGAACCAGGGGCATTCTACCTCTGAGCTACACCCCCAGCCCTATTTTAGTTTTTGTTTGGAAACAGGGTCTCACTAAGTTTGGAGGGCCTCACTAAGAAGGCTGAGGCTGGCCTTAAACCTGTGTTTCTTCTGTCTCAGCCTCCCAAGTACTGGGATTACACATGTGCACCACCACACTTAGCTAACCTGTCTTATTTTCCCCATAAATACGCAGATGACACTTCATGAAGCATAAAGGAAGGAGTGGTCCTGACCTTGGAACCAAGAGTTGAGATAAAAGTGGTTTCTCAATAAGTCGCTAGCCAGTTGCTCCCTGGTTGACCAAAAGGCAAAAAAGCACGGGACACACTTTCCAATATTCCTTCCAGGTGACCCTCACAGCCAATGAGTTTTTTCTAGTGCTGCAGGTTACATCTACTGTGATATGAAATTATCTTATATATTTGCTAATTTACTTATTTATATTGTCTCTCCCCGTAGTATATTAACCATGGGGGCAGACTGTGTCTCGATCATTACTAAACCCCAAGTATACAGTGGTTCCTTTAGCTTCTTGAAATTTTATTTGTTTTACTTTGCTATCAAATTTTATCTTAGCTGGGTGTGGTGACACATGCCTGTAATCTCAGTCCCTGGGAAGCTGAAACAGGAGGATCATAGGTTTAAGGACAACCTCAGCAACAGCAATTGAGCAAGACCCTGTTTACAAACCAAAAAGTAAATAAAAAGGGCTGGGGTGTAGCTTAGAGGTAGAATGCCCTGGTCTCAATCCCCAGTGTACCCCACAAACCCCCCACAAAAAATAGCTTAATGCAAAATAGTTTTAAATTGGAAAGTATCATATAAATCGAAAGTAACTTTTTTTTTTTTTTTTTTTTTTTTGCGGTACTGGGGATTGAACTCAGGGGTATTCTACCTCCGAGCTATACCCCCAGCCCTATTTTTTATTCTTTATTTTGAAACCGTGTCTCACTAAGTTGTGGAGTGCCTCACTAGGTAGCTGAGGCTGGCCTCGAACCCGGATCCTCCGAAACCGGATCCTCCGGTCTTAGCCTCCTGGGATTGCAAGCGTGCGCCACCACGCCCGGCTTGAAAGTAACTTTTTAAATTTTGTGACCATAAGGCTCTAAACTAAATAATATTTTACTGAGCTGTCGTATCAATTATTCGTATGCAATTGACCAAAAGAACATGAATACAGACACAATTTCATAAGTAATTATTAAACACAAAAAGTTAAATTTAAGCCAGGCATGGTGGTGCATGCCTGTAATCCCAATACTTGTGAGGCTGAGACAGGAGGATTGCGGGTTCGAAGTCAGCCTCAGCAATTTAGTGAGACCCTGTTTCAAAATCAAAAATAAAACGGGGTATAGCTCAGAGGTAGAATGCTCCTGAGTTCAATTCCCAGTAACAACAAAACAAACAAAAAAAACCCATAAAATTTTTATTAGAATTTACTTCTTAATGAGTTAGAGAAAGTATGTTTAATATCATCAATAACAATAACACTAATTTTTTAAAAATGCTTTGTTTGGTGCCCTACAGATTTTACACTTGGAACAATGAATTATAGAAGATCCAGGCTGAGAAAGCAGTAGTCCTTTTTCGGAAAGGGAGGAAAGGCAGTTATGAATGGAGAGATGAGAAAGACAACTAACAAAATTCCTTAACTGTACCTGTTCTTGTATTAGTTTTACAAAATAGTATATTTAGTCATCCTAAAACTCTATATCCTTTTACCCCTTGAAAAATCTTCTTGTGCTCCAGGGACATACGCACTCCAGTTGGAAGACCCCTGCAGTACAGTGAGCTGCCTCCTGTGAACAAGGCCCATGGTGCCCAATGGATAAGAACTTACATGGCATAGGCCCAGAGGACCCGAGCTTGGCTCCTGAGTTACCAGTGGAAGTGCAGCACAAGAGCAGCTTTTCTGCTCCTTACTGAACACTTTACATGCACGCCAGGCTCAGTTCTAGGACATGAGGATATAGGTGGATAAAATACGCAACATCTCTGCATTCACGGGTCTTCTACTCAGGCTGTAATAAGCACCATAAACAACACATACTTATTTTTTGTAGTTCTGGAAGCTCGGGAGTCAGAGCTCAAGACAGATTTTGGTGTCTGGTGAGAGCTTCTTTTTTCAGTTCATAAATGGTGCTTTTTCACAACAACTTCACATTCTGGAAGGAATGAGGGATCTCTCCAGGGCCTGTTTTTGTATTTATGAATTCATTCATTCATTCATTGGTACTGGGGATTGAATCTAGGGGTATTCTACCTCTGAGCTACACCCCCAGCCCTATTTTAATCTTTATTTTGGAACAGGATCTCACTAAGTTGCTGAGGGTCTCTCTAAGTTGCTGAAGCTGGCTGTGAGCCCGTGATCCTCCTGTCTCAGCTTCCCAAGTTCTAGGGTTACAGACATGTGCCACCATGCTCAGCTCTGGGACCTCTTTTGTAAAGGTTGCTATCTGACTCATGAGGACCCTGTCTTCAGGATTTAAATGCCCCCAAAGGCCCCGTCTCCAAATTCTATCACATTTGCAATAAGGTTTCAACACAGGAATTGGGGGAGGACACAAACATTCAACCTGTGGCACACGGAAATCACATTTTAATGGCTAATTTACATCTTGTGCTAGAATTTGTAGGATAAGTTCCCAGCCAAAAAGGTTATTTGAAGAAAAATATGGTTCTATACTTCCAGATTTTTTTTTAATGGCTTATCTTACAAGCCTCTATCCCACCAAATGCAAAGGAAGACCGTGTAAATCACAGTATGCTGTGAACTGTTTAATGCCAACTGATAAAGATCACCTCCTCACAGCTGGCTCATCCAGCAGAGGAACACAAGTCTTGGAACCTGAAATCTTTAATAATCTGCAGTGGTAAAATTAAGGTTCAACAGGGGCTTCCCAACTTCTTATAAAACCTTTCCTTTCCCTCCCTTCCTCCCTCCCTCCCTCCCTCCCTTCCTTCTTTCCTTCCTTCCTTCCTTCCTTCCTTTCCTTTTGTGGTGCTGGGGATTGAACCCAGGGGTTTTTCACCTCTGAGCTAACCCCCCAGTCTCATTTTATTTATTTATTTATATTTTTAAGTTTTTTTGAAACAGGGTCTTGCTAAGTTGCTGAGAGCCTCATTAACTTGCTGAGATTGGCCTAAAACCTGTGATCCTCCTCTCCCGCTAAGTACTGGGATTATAGGCCTGCACCACCGCGCCCCCCTTAAAACTTCTCTTTATAAGAATGCCACAAAACACCTCTTTATTTTAGACCAAAAAACCTGATTTCTGCAATTCCATTCTACTTTAGGAACTGAGATTAAAATCCATATCACCCCATCTTCTACCGCCCTTGCCAAGCTTCACAAAGATGGAGACATAAAGAAAATGATTACATGTCTTATTGTGTTAGCTTTCTTATCCAACAAATCAAGTCATACCAAAAAGCTTGTGTAACACGAGGCCTCGAGACCCAAGAGAAACGTGGCCTGCTGATAATCACAAAGTGAGTGACTATAGGAATGTACTCACACGTGCACACCCAAACTCATACACACATACTCGTCCACTCAAGCGCACGCCGGGAGTTCCAGTATGAAATCACCAGCAGGAGTTACTGCAGCTGAACTAAAAATGAGCCGCTCACCCCCAAGGCTGTGCTCTGGCCACGGCCACCTCCGTCCCATCAGAGCTGTCACTGGCAGGCTGTCAAGTGAATACCTCAACCTCCTCCTGCTGTCTCAGGCCTCACACTGCAGCTCTGCACAGATAAAGTAATAACTGCACGTCAATCAGCCCTCCTTAAACCAGCTCTGTGTAATGTCTGTCAGGGCTCCTCCCTGCCTCGTTCCCTCCCCGGCCAGCTCCTGCCAGGAAATTACTATGGCCCCGAGGATTCCAGCACAGCCCCTTGCTGGATCCCTTGGTAAGTTGTTGTTTTTGTTTTGTTTTGTTTCTTCTTCTTCTCACTTCTGTGGCTCTTCAAATTTGGAAAATATCTTATGGTCCTTTTAATTTCATGATTAAAGTACTTTAATTCTCCGAACAACCCTGCCAACCTGCACTGCTACTCTAATTTTATAGATGGGAAAACTGACTTACGACCACACAGCGCTTTGCCTTTGCGACTAACCACTGCACTCTTACAAGCGACTTGGAATAGTTTCTACTTGCTATCTGCGGCGTCATCGGAGGTGTCAACCGTGAGTGCCTCCGCTCTCCTCTGTGCACCCCCTCCTGTGGTCAGAGTTCTAGAACACTGTGGCTTATGCCTGTAATCCCAGTATTTGGGAAGCTGAGATAGGAGGATAAGGTTCAAGGCCAGCCTGGGAAACTTAACAAGACTCTCAGAAGCTTAGCGAGATGCTGCTTCCAAATAAAAAATAAAGTAAGACTGGAGATGTAGCTCAGAGGTAGAATGCCCCAGGGTTCAAGCCCAAGTAAAAACCACACACACACACACACACACACACACACACACACACATAGAACACTTAGACTCTGGAGAGGCATTGGCCAGGTTATCTGACATAGCACCCTAGCACCCCAGGACAAAGCTCAACACAGCTGTTGAATCCACTGAGCATCGGTTCAGTTGAGCAGAGAGGGATTCCCCAGCAGTTATAACGGGACGTGCAATGGATCCTGTGGCTTGCCAAGCGGAAGCCGAGGGGAAGCTGAGAGGCCCCTGGACTTTCACACCGAATTCACCTTAGGGGCCGTGACAGTATTGGAGAGACTCAGCCAGAGAGGGCTGTAATATTTCACTCCTCTCAGAGATTCTCCTCCTCCGTCACCACACACGTACCTCCTACACACCCGAGAAGTGCAAGGGAGGGTGGGAGAGCTGGGGGGCTCCCAGCAAACTGCCCACGGAGGCTGGGAGTGAGGGCAGGCTCCACGGGCAAGTGCTCGCTGGACAGCCTCCAGGGACAGCTCCAGGAGCCTCTGGAACCTGGAAGTCGCAGAGCCCGGCGCAGAGCTCCCACTGAGGAGCTTGGCTGAAGCCAAGGTACAGAAGCCGAGTGTGCAGCAGAGTACGCTCTCATCGCGAGGATGTAGGGCCTCCTAGGATCCAAGTAGATGCTGCGAAGAGTAAAGACTCAAGATATTTGAGTTGACTCAGATTCCTCTAGTGGGATTCCCTGAGAGCTTGTGGGGCCCATTGGCCTCAGAGCAAGAGTTGAGGATAAAACAGAAGCAAGGAGGTCTCCAGTGCAGCCCGGGGAAAGAAGACGTGGGTACATGTGTCACACACGGGGATTATCCAGAGCACCAGGGTTTCATGCCTTTCCTCCTGCCCCCCACTTCCACCATCCCTGTCATCCTGCCTGAAGAGACCGGGGAGACGTGGGGGATGGGAAAAGGAAGAGCGAGAGCCCTACTCTAGCCCGGCCTTCAGGGAGTTCAGGGGTAATCACTTCTCCCCCACATCTCTGCCTTCAGCCTCTCCTGGGACTACACTGGGACCAAGGCACCTCACTCACAGTTGTAATCCCATTACTTGGGAGGCTGAGACAGGAAGATCGCAGGTTCACGGCCAGCCTCTGAAACTTAGTAAGGCCCTGATTCAAAATAAAAAACAAAAGCTGGGCATAGTGGTGCACACTTTTAATCCCAGTACCTGGGAGGCTGAGAAAGGAGGATCGCAGGTTCAAGGTCAGCCTTAGCAATGGAGACCCTATTTCAAAATAAACAAAACAGGGCTGGGGGTGTAGCTCAGAGGTAGAATGCCCTGGTTCAATCCTCAGTACCACAAAAAAATAAATAAATACAAGGGCCGTGGCCTGAAAGGTAGGAGTTGGGCTTCGGGGAGAGCAAGAAGAGGTGGATGAGCTGGTGGGCCGTCCGCTGGGGCCTGAGACTCGAGCACCCTGCCCGGGGGCAGCAGGGAGTGACGCCTCGGAACAGAGCTGTGTGTGCGGCTGGAGGAGAGTGAGCGGCCGAGCTCCAAGGAGCTCACCATGGAGATGATGGTGACCACGAAGGCAAGAAGGTCGTCCTGCTGCAGGATCTCACCGCTGGGAGGGCAGGGATGAGAAATGTGCGCCGGAGGGCAGGTGTCATCTGCAGGCACCCAACCCCCAACCTGCCCAACCCCCCAACTTCAGGGGCCACCGAGTGAGGGAGCCGGTCTTCTTCGGCAATGTGAAGCTCACCAACAGGGTTCACCAAGGCCAGATGGTGTGCTTAAGAAGTATGAGCTTTGTATTCATAGCAGGAGTTAAGACTCCACAGCACACAGCACACTGGTTTCCAAAGACCCAGCACGTAACTGTGACCACTTAAGAGAAAGAGCTCACGGATCTTACAATTAAATAGTCCATTTGCCATGCTGTGTAGGGGTACCAGAGTTTGAACTCATGGGCATTCTACCTCCAAGCTACACCCACAGGCCTTTATTTATTCATTCACTCATTCATTCACTCATTCGTTCATTCACTCATTCATTCATTTATTGGTACCGGGGATTGAACCCAAGAATATCTACCTCCAAGCCACACCCCCCATCCCTAATTTTTATTTTTTTTGCTTTGAAACAGAGTCTTGCTAGGTTGCTGAGAGTCTCACTAAATTGCTGCAGCCTCCCAAGTACTGGGATTACAGGCATGCGCCACCACACCTGGTTTTATTTTTTATTTTGAAACAGAGTCTTGCTAGGTCATTGAGACTCTTGCTAAATTGCTGAGGCTGGTCTTGAACCTGCAACCCTCCTGTCTCAGCCTCCCAAGTACTGGGGTTACAGACATGCGCCACCATGCCCGGCTCTGCAACGCTTTTCTTGATGCAAAGGAAAGATGCACTCACAAAGATACAATGGAAGAACCTCAAGACAGACAGAAATACTGGTACTTCCAACCTGGGTGGGTGGCTTGTTCCTGGACCCAGCAAAATTCCCTTTGTTCACCCCCACCATCCGTCCTCTCTTTGGAGGCCCCCCCGTCGCGTCCCTCCATGCAAGGCTGTGAAAGGTGCTCACCCTGAGGAGCCCTAAATCATCCTCTGGCTCCAGCCTCGTGCTCGTGGGGCCGGTCTCTACCAGTTCATCTGCATGCTTACCCGTGCTAATCCCTCGACAATCATCCAGTCTAGGATGCCTGCCACATGAGCATGGCCTCGTGAGTCCGTGAGTCCTCACACTGGTCTATCTATCGCTCTGGGATCCCTTCCTACGGAGGGTCTGCCGTGATCACAGACACTCATGATGGCTGGTACAAGGCCTGGGCCCACCCGCACCGCACAGCCTCACGGGCAGCCGGGTGGTCGTCTTCCATGTGTCTTAAAAGATGCAACAGCTGTTTTGTTGTGCCAGCCAGAGTTCATTTGATTGATCCACCAGGCACAAAAATGGGTCTTGTAGGTCAAGTGAAGGAAATGAAATCTTACTGACTTCATTTGAAAATAAAAAAGAATAGACAGGAGTGGTGGCGCATGCCTATAATCCCAGTACTTGGAAGGCCGAGACAGGGGGATCGCAAGTTTGAGGACAGCCTCAGCAAGTAGTGACACTCTCAGCAACCTAGCAAGAACCCGTTTCAAAAATAAAAAATAAGCCAGGCATGGTGGTGTATGCCTAAAGTCCCAGTACTTGGGAGACTGAGACAGGAGGATCACAATTTCAGGGCAACTTAGCAAGACTCTTAGCAACTTAGCAAGACCCTGTTTCAAAATAAAAAAAAATAAAACAAAAAAGGCTCGGTGTAGCTCAGAGGTAGAATGCTCCTGGGTCCAATCTCCAATACCAAATTAGTTAATTAATTAATTAATTGATATATAAATAAAATACATGTTCTGCTATTTATCAGAGTTCCATTAATACTATCCTCTTTTTCTTTATTTTTAAAATATGCAGTAGTAGTATTGTTCTAAGTCATTTATGTGCTACAGGTGAATTCAAGTATGGAAGCAATATAGTTGGTCTAATTCACTATGATTCAAGACTAAAAAAAAAAAAAAAAAAAGTTGTTTGCTAGGGTCCAGAAACCTTTTGTTTATTTGCTTTTATATGGCATAAAAATGACTTTGGCACCCTGAAATCTGTCAACTGCAATGATCCTACTTTGGTAAGATAAAAACTAAACCCAGGTCTCTTCCTTGCTATTGTTTTCAGGCCCTTTTGTGGCAGGTGTCATAGCTAGAGTTGAACTGTAATAAAATCATAGTTGAGGACAGCAGATTTTGAGTTGAAAATTTGACTGTTGTGTTCACTAAAATATGTTCAAGTATGTGTAGTAAATCTCTTGTATTGTTAAACCAACAACTGTTTTATATATTTCTTTTGACAAAGCAACCAAAGATAATAATCAAAATGCATTTTCTGCAAAATAGAGGCATTGTGCAAAAAATAATAAACTATAACTTTAAAAAAGAAAAGAAAAATGGAAGACTAAGAGCTTGACATCATGGAGAGCAGGGTAGAAGGTGGGGAGGCTGAGGAGAAAACTGTTCCCTACATCGACTCTCACTGAAAACTGTACATCTAAAAAAAAGTCAGTTGCACGAAAGATTGAGCGAGATCCTCAGTCCATTCTTTTTTTTTTTTTTTTTTTTTTTTTTTTTTTGCGGTACTGGGGATTGAACTCAGGGGCGTTCTACCTCTGAGCTATACCCCCAGCCCTATTTTTTATTCTTTATTTTGAAACCGAGTCTCACTAAGTTGTGGAGTGCCTCACTAGGTAGCTGAGGCTGGCGGCGAACCTGGATCCTCTGGTCTCAGCCTCCCAAATGCTGGGATTACAAGCGTGCGCCACCACGCCCGGCTCTCAGTCCATTCTTGATGGGTCACGAGGGTAAGAAGGTAGAATATCCCTGAGTTCAATCTTCAGTAACAAAAAAAAAAAAAAAGGAGGTGACTAGGTCAGTAGAGCTCTGTTCTCATGGATGGATTAATGCCTTAATCACTGGAGTAAGATAACCCACCTATCCCGAGAGTTCCGCCCCCTCTTGCTCTGACTCTGGACCTCTCCTGCCCTCTGCCCTCTACCAGGCATGAGACTACAGGCATGCACCACCACGCCTGGATTCTTAGTCTCCACCTCCCAATCAGCTGGGCGTGGTGGTGCACACCTGTAATCCCAGTATTTGGGAGGCTGAGACAAGAGAACCACAGTTTTGAGAGCAACCTCAGCAACCTAGCAAGACCCCATTTCAGAATTTGAAAATTAAAAAAAGCAAGGTGGACCTCTGAGGTAGAATGCCCCTGGGTTCAATCACCAGTCAAAAAAAAGACAGTACTTTACAACAGTACTGTTTGGGATTATGTTTTCAACACATGCTCCTTGGAGGAAACATTAAAATCATAGCAAGGATTCAGATTAATAACCAGGTGATCTCCAAGGTCAGTTCCAGGGCAGCTCTGATATTAAATTACTTTAAGACTTCAGAGAAATGAAAAACAGCCTTTCTTCATCAAAAGGTTGCAAGTCCCTGGTCTGCTGGCTTGGTAGTCCCCAGAAGCAAAGCCTAGAGTCTGTCCTGTCAACAAAGCCCCGTGCGATCTCAGGAGCAACAGTTGATGAATCTAAGCCTTTGTTTCCCCATCTGCTGCCGAAGAGTCTTTGAAACCTGCTTTCTCTGTCTTTCTGAGCTACAGGAAGACGAAGACCTCACATGAAACCCATGTTCGTGGTACTGCACAGATGCACCAGAATATACTACAAAGTTGAAAACCAACCAAAATGCTGCCCTTGGGGGCTGAACCCAGGGTTCTAACTCCAACAGTCACCATCATGGGCCTGCAGTTTCTTTCTCCCATAAAACCACTTGTCATAATTGAAGTGGTTAGTGGTGCTATTTGGTTTATCATGGGACTTAAATGGGTACATAATTACTTTGTTGGGGTCTAAATAAGTTGCAGGTAAGAGTGAGGTTAGAATTTAGAATTAGTCTGGCCACAGTCACTAAGAGAACACTCGCGTGTGACAAGAGAAAGTTCAGTTTGGCAAGCAAAACGCCACATCTGATCAATAATGGTCCAGACTAGCAATTGCAAAGATGAACGAGATACGGACTCGCTGTTCCAGTAGGTGGATACCACAAAACACCAGAGAATTGCAGGGCGGACGCTTCTGAGAAGGCCAGGAATGCAGACAATAGGCTTCAAGGAGTCTGTCAACAACTGGTAGAACGCAGGCTTCAGGCTGGAATTTGGGGCATAGATATAGGTCCTGGGAAAGGGACAAGTAAGAATGAGGAAGAAGCTGAGGATAGGCAGGTAAACCAGACCCAAGACAGACAGAAGGCCAGTGATAAAAGAGAGTACAAAAGCTGCATGTCACAGCAACACAAATATTCACAGCCAGGCGCGTCTGAAGGGAAATGTATCAGGATCCCCCCACACATGACCCAGTGGCTCTAGCCGAGGAGCTGAGGGATCCAAGATAGGGAAAGCCAGGCTGGGCCTTACACAGTTTACCACACTGGCGCTGAATCTATAGAGGACTGGGTAATATTAAAATCCAGGAGCCAGGCATGGTGGTGCATGCCTGTACTCTCGGTACTTGGGAGACTGAGACAGGACAATCGCAGGTTCAAGGACAGCCTCAACAATTTATCGAGGCTCTTAGCAACCTAGCAAGACCCTATTTCCAAATAAGAAATAAATCAGGCTGGGGGTGTAGCAGGTAGAGTCCCTCTGGGTTCGATCCCTAGTACCAAAAAAAAAAAAAAAATCCAGGAATCTTTCACGTTACCACTTCCACGTCCATCACTTGTTCCACTTCAAATAAAATAGGCTGCTGGGCTTTCTGAAACAGTCCTTGGAGGACTTGTAACACGGGCATAGAAATGAAAGATGGCGTTAAATCCAAGACCAACACCTGGAGCAATTTGGAAACAGGCCCCGATACAGGACCATACGCCGGGCTACAATATAACTTCAAGGATGCTTAATCGCCTGGACCAAAAGTATTCAAACAGCGAAAATTAATTTAAAACCAGCATTCAACTTAGCAACCCTGCAGCAACCTAGTTCTGCTTCAAAACAAAACAAAGTGCTGGGGGTGTACCTCAAAGTTAGAACACCCCCGGATTCAATCCCCAGTACCAAAAAAAAAAAAAAGAAAAAAACAACAATTCATCATTCAGGAATGGTTAGAGCAGTTACATTAATACATATGAGGGAAACACACTGGTTGAACCCTATTAAATCCCTAGCTATTGGCCCACAGTGAGTCTGTTAGATGACCAAATTGCTTTGCCTCAAAAATATTGGAACCACTGTCCACTATCCCAGCTCATATATCCAAGAACAGACACTCAACATATGGCCAAAATTTTTACAATTCAGCTAAGTGAGAGGATGGATGCTGTAGTTCTTCTTAGTTTCCATTTCTATACACTTTGTGGCTGTGGTCAAACATAAGGAAGTTTATGGCCTTAGAAAATATTCAATACCAGCCGGGCGTGGTGGCGCACACTTGTAATCCCAGCATTCGGGAGGCTGAGACCGGAGGATCCAGGTTCGCGGCCAGCCTCAGCTACCTAGTGAGGCACTCCGCAACTTAGTGAGACTCGGTTTCAAAATAAAGAATAAAAAATAGGTCTGGGGGTATAGCTCGGAGGTAGAATGCCCCTGAGTTCAATCCCCAGTACCG